>JBBPMC010000249.1:0-29248 GCA_038090115.1 Strobilomyces echinocephalus | reverse complement strand
ATCCGCTCTGTAATCATGCGCTCTGTAATCGCTTATGGATCGATGATAAATCGCTTATTCATGCGATTACTAATGGCTAGGCACATGCTGACTGATGCCAGGCACATGGATGAGTCATTGTGGCTGAAAACACCGCGGTATCTGGGGTTCTGAATGCCATATTTGAGCGTAATCTGGGATTCATGGGTCCATATGGAAGTGGTGCTGTGCTTCCTTAATGGACAGTGAATTTGGACTTTTTGGGATGCTTTGTCAGCGTGAGAAAATGAGGGCTCCTTCGTGAGAACTTATTTCCTTGTGCGTCGCCCAATCAGAATGAATGTTCTGACTCTAAGAGAATGCTAGTCCAGGTTACACTTCTTAGCCTAGTGAACTCTTGCATGTCCTAGATAAGGGGCGATTACACTGTTTATTAGCTAGAAAATTGTAGAGTAGTCCGTTCGGGTTGAAACTTGGGGGGTATGTAGGCATAGGTGAGTGGTGTATTTTACCACAGAGAAGAGTTCAAGAGATATACAGAGTCTGGAGAAAATGGGGGTTTCGTGTATGGAAGACGTGGTGAATCAACTCGCTCATTTCGAGTTGAGGAAAAAGTCTGAAGCTGGGGATTTGTTCTCCATGACACCGCATGAATCCATTCTGTGCAGGTCAACGATATTATCGATCGCGATTGAGTACAGCTAATTGTACTACACTAGCAACGTCCGTTGATGTCGAACGCCTTTTCAGCCATGGCCAGATGGTCTTATCACACATGCGCAACTGCCTCTCTGCACAATTCGTTCGTGCTATTCTTTGTCTCGGTTCTTGGAGTCCCGAGGGTTTTGTTGAAGATACTGATACTCAGAAGCTGGCAACTATGGATGAGATTGAGGGGGACTGTGATATTGTGCTGGAACAGGATTGGGATCGCATTAACGTAGACTAGCAGCGACGCTTCCACATGAAAAATGCGTATGTTTATGTTGACGAATCATGGCACCCGTTGGGTAACCCACAGGTGTACCCGTCACGGGTATAGACCTGTGGTACCCTTGACACAGGTATGTACCCATTGTAAGAATAATAAAGGGGTGAAGGGGACTACCAAGGGTAGAGAGGTTGGGCGAGTAGGACTCATCCCAAGGGGTTCTAAGCGGGTAGGAAGGGAGAGAAGGGGTAGCTAGACCAAAGTAGCACCTAACAGAGATAACCGGCGGAGTCCAGCAACGAAACAAACGAATCCGGTCGACGGTGACGCGGATGCGGCAACAGTTACAAGTATCCGGCAGTCAACAGTGACCAATCTGGTAATGAATACTGAGTGGGAACGACGAGAGGGACGACGAGAACATCTGGAGACGAAGACGAGGTGGTGAAGGCGAAGGGAATCAAACGAGAGATGTGAGACCAAAAGTGAGTTCCAATTCTAAGACCGAGGACAAGATTTTATAGTCGGAGATCGGTTCCTGTGACTCGGTATCTACGTGTGGATCACAAGGGTAATCTAAAACTCGAGGCTACAACGATTCGAAGCTTAATGGAATCAACATCTGAGATGCCCAAGAACGACGGAAAATAAGTAAAAAAAAGGTTAAACGAGACCGAGGAGATACAATCTAAGCAAGGAGGGAAGGGACGAACAGCTACGTAGAATCCGGCGGTAACCAGTGAGCGGCGGATGCATCCGGCATGGGCAGGTAACTGCGTGAACAAGCAGATTCAAGCAGATATAGGCGGGTACTTACGAAACGGATCCGGATACACTCAGGAGGACACAGGGACGCTAGGGTGTCTTGAAGACGATCTTGATACCATCTAGAAAATGGGAGGAAGGGGCTGTATGAGCCCAGAGAGCCCCGAGCTCCCACACCGTGGCCACGGTGAAGGTAACACAAGCCAAGTGCTGTGTTGGGGTGATTAGGTGAGGGACTGTGATGTGCTCATCCCAGGGTGATCCTGCAGGGTAGGTATACGACCTGCAAGGTTAGTGAGCCAAGAGGAAAGGGTCTGGAACGTTCCCAGGAGTGTTGAAGGTGTCCGGAAGGTGGTCCGGAGCGCGTGAAAGCGGATTGCAGGTGAGCGGATACCCAGAAACGAAGAGGGATCAAGAGGGATCAAGAGGAAAGTGACTGAAGACGATGAGGGACGATGGCAGACAAAGGGGAACGACTCTCGGACGGTTCGTGCGTGATAGTCAGAGGGAAAGATGATTCGATCTTGCTCTAAGGCGAAATACAGGTTTTTATAATCCTCGGGAATGCCCGAAGACTGCTACAAACAATGGGGGAATGTATATATGGTCTAAGTAGACTATAAATCAGAAATGCGGATGAAGAATAAGTAAGATATACATGGTCCGACGACGTCGGGACCACAGGAAAATAGCGGATACTTAGCAGATGCTGAGCAGACACCTTGATCTGAGTCCAGGACCACGGGAAACACGCCGGATTAGGAAGCGGATGGTCGGGAAGGTCTCAGATACGGAAGGAAAGGTTCTGGAATCTTGTGAAATGGCCCTCTACAAACCTAGGGCTAAGTGAAGCCCTACAACGGGTATGGGTACATCGCAGGTACGGATACGGGTCAGCACTTGGGTACCCGCAGGTTTACCTGTGCAGTTCGCTAAACATGATGGGAGCGACCAATGAGCATTTGGGCTGCAGAAAATGTGGCAAGGGTGACTGACGAGTGCTCAGGCTCGAAAACACATGGTAGGAGTGAGTGGTGAGCATCTGGGCCTGAGAAAACACCAGGGAAGTGACCAACAAGCGATTAGGTCCAAAAAAAGGCGGTAGGGCTGGCCGGTGAGCGTTCATGCTCAAGAAAAGGCAACGGGAGCAACCAATGAGCCCTGGGCCTCGAAAAAACATGGTAGGGGTGGTCAGTGAGGGTTCAGGCACGAGAAAACATGACAGGAGCGACTGACGAGCGCTTGCACCTGAAAAGTGTTGTAGGGGTGACTAGTAAGCGTCCACACCTGAGAAAGCATGGCGAGGGCAACTGACAAGCCCCAGGGCCTGAGACAAGGTGGTGGCAGTAAGGGAAGGGCGGTGGAGGTAGTTGGGCATTAACGAAACATGGCAGGGGCAACTGTTGAGCAATCAGGCTCAAGGAGAGGCAGCGGTGAATGAGCGGCGGTGCTCGATACATGGTGGGAGAAGACAAGTGTGAACTTAGCCATGTTGCGACCAAGTTCAATGTTACAATTTCTTTCTCTGTCTTGTCTTTTCCCTTGCTCTTGTCTCTCACCTGCATTGCCAGCTTAACCCAGCTGTTTTACCTAAGCCTTTCCCAGGAATCCCTGGAATGTTCCAATACATTCCATGACCTTCCATAGTCAGGCACACAGCCCTTATCTCTTATCACAGATGACTCACTCTTCTTGTTTCATGACTCATCCACTTATCTTCTTATCTCTGACCTACCCTGAACTAGCCTTGGTTCTTATATAAACCCACATACATCACCCATGTATTTCCCTTAAGCTTGACCTCCTTGAGTACTCTCTGGAATATACCACAAGCTCCCTTCCCTTGCCTTCCCTTGCCTCTATAAGTCCTTGCCCTACTTTGAGTGGGCACTACCTTGAACTCTTCGTCCACCTTAGAACTCCTAAGGGGAAACCCTTGACATTCCACTAGAGAAGTCCTCTCAGGAACCCCCTTGTCCCTGCCGTTACCTTGCCTCTCAAGGCTACACTTGTCCCCACCAAGGGCCAAGCATAACATTCAATTTGATTAGTAATATGGCTAGCCATGCATGATTCTAATGCAGTGGACTAGCCGTTGCCAGCAGGATTTTACCTTAGTGAAAAAAAAGGGGACCCTGAGCTGTGCAGGTGGTGGCAGTGACCATGTGCAGCTCTGTGGCCGCATGTGGTCGGCTAAATTCCTGTGGCCGGCTGTCATGCTGTCATAATGACCTAATCCTGTGACTAAATCAGTGATTTGCTGATGCTGGCTTCCTCAGCCATGGTAGGCCCTGCTCTGATGAGTTCATGTTCTGTTGAGTTCATCTGACTCTCAAGTCCACAGTCACAGTTTTGGTTTGTGCAGCAAGCCTGAGGGCTTGATGTATGCTTGTGATCCTGCTGTTGGTTAGAATTTCAATCGTTGCCAGTGGTCTATCTTACTACACACCATGACATTATTCTCATCACAGTTACAGTTATCTTGTAACTGCTGTCTAGCCTTCTTTAGGTTTTGAATCTGCACACTTGTGTTTTGGCATGAATTGGCTGGATTGGTTGGGTCGATGCTGAATCCTGAGTGCCAATGTTGCTGAATCCCAACACTGCTTCGTCATTGGGATTCACCTTACAACACCTTTCAATGTCCTATATCTTTTCAATTAGAGCCCAAACACACATTCGAGTTTTGGGTCAGTCTGAGGAATAGTACCCTTCACCTTCACCACAAAGTAAATTTTTGATATACATGACTGTGAGCTAGCTATAATGAGAGCCATCTTACAAATTCCTGAAGGTGCTGGTGTAAACTCGACTCGAGGACCAAACATATCAGACATTGGTCGACTTAGGTGAATCACTCAGACACAGATACCCCAAGGCATCCCCAGTTTCGAGGTACAAGATAGTCCAGGTATTGAGGTTAAAACACGCTACAAACACAGAAAGCAGCCACCTAAAGAAAATCCAAACACACAGGCATGACCATACTGTCATCTCTCGTAGTCACAACTCCGGCCCCTGGCTTTCCCCGTCGTATGACCGATACGTCGCGAAATGTCTCGCAGGCACCCGCATCATGCCTGGATCTGGGTCAGTAAAAGATTGGACAATAGAATAAATTACTCGTCATACAGCTGGCGTAGCCTTCGGATCTCTGAAGATCTGGGGGTGGTGTAGGCATTGTGAACTGCCGAGCATCATAGCAGTAAACTTACCTTCACGCTCCATATGTCAGCAACCCGATCCTCCGCCTGCTCCTCTGTGGAGACCCCGTCGTCGCTACCGTCATCAGGAACGCTGTTCCACGACGGCTGCAGTTTCAAGCCTTGCTCGTTCGCCAAATGTAGCAAGCAAATGAAGCAGAAACTTGTGCTGATTTCGTCCATCTTGTCTTCGGGGTATGATCTTTGGAGACCTGATATCACTTGACTGAATTGCCGCCCCTCGGATGGATCGGTCACAGATTGATCGTCCACGTCCTGCAAAGAGTCCGGTTTGCATCAGGGCAGACCTAGCGAGACAAGGATCGCACCATTTCCTCGTCTTCGTGTTCTCCCCTCCGAGAAACCTTGATATCCAACCCTTTCCAAATGTTTTCCTTCAGTCTTCGGACGTCGACGCGCTTGGCGCGTTTGGCGTATTTGACGGACTCGGGTCGCACCCGACGAGTTTTGTGTTGTGTGGCCGCCAAAAAGTCCTGTTCGCCAGCGTCGTCCGGCACCACTCCTTCACCGTCGAGGTCACCCTCATACATATCAAACGCCGGACCGTCATCGTCGTCATTGAAGAACTGAGTGTTAAATGGTGCTGGCGCATCACCGCCTGTGTGCGATCAAAATCTCTGGCTTCGGCCAACAAACACGGAGACCTACTCTCATCGCCTTCCTGCGCCAAGCGTCCCGCTGCTTGATCGGCAGCAGCCTGCGCCCAGAAATTCTCGTCGACCTCGCCATCGCCGGCTTCGTTAAAGCGAACCATTTGTCCTCGCATTTTGAGCTGCGACATCACGAGCAATGAGCATTGTCCGGAATAAGGAGATCGTGTACCTACTGAGAACTTGGGTTTCAGGAATAGGGTCACCAATTGTCGACTGGAGAAATGCATGTCGTCGGGCAGCGTGTGTGTATCCCGCTTCTCTTCTCTCCCCTTTCTGCCCCGCCCCCCCTTCTTGGTAGCCGACTTTCCATAGTTTGCCAGGGTAATACCTGCTCCGCGCGTCACGGGAGCAAAAAGCTCGTTTGACAGCGTTTTGGCGTCCTTCTCAGATGGAGTCAAGAAATCGATTCGGAAAGCCTCTTTCTTCTCTCGTCGTGGCTTGGCAGCTGGCTCAGGTACATCCGCTGGGGACCAACACGTTTTAGTGGTATGCGCTCGTGCGTGACACGACTTACGTTTGCGTGTGACTTTGCGTAGTTTCCAGTGTTCGGGGCCGGCCCAGTTCTTCATGATATTCTGGTCAAAGTACCCCATAATGTCATTCTCGCCATCCGCATCCGTCATGGCCATGACGAGGTCGCGCTCGGTCGGTATTCGACGGGGATCGAACGGCACGAGGCCGTCAGGGCGTAGGTTCGGCTGAACGTCTGCGCCATCTTGTCCACTTGCGTAGTCGTCGTCGGCGGCGTCGTCTCCTTGGAAGAAGTCGTCATCACCTATGGGGGGATCTTCTTGAAAGAAGTCATCCTCTTCCGCGCGGGTATCGTCCCGATAGAGGGTGGTGTCGTCCAGGGTTATGTTATCGTGAGTAAATGAGAAATGCGCCAGAGAATGCGCGATCGCTTTCTCCTCTAGAACGTCTATATCAGGGATAAAATGACCTGCGAATCGCGTTCAGCAGGATAACCGCACATGTTTCGGACCAGACACCGACTTCTTAGATAACTCAGATCAACGTCTTCTTCGGGCTCGAGTATCGGGTCCTCATCGTCCGCCACCCTAGCGATGGAGTCACTCGCATCGAACACGATGCGTAGACCACCGTCAGCACCAACGCCAATGCTGAGGTGATGCATCAGCAAGCCGTGTGCACCACCTTCATCGAAATCAGCGCAAGTCTTCTTGAACAAAGGGTCAACGCGAAATTCAAGGTCCAGTTTCTTGCTCCGAAGTTGGGCGGCATCCTTGGCAAGCGTCGAGTCGGGGCGATGAGTCCTCTTCCTTTTCCTCGGGTGTGAAGCGTCCTGGTCGTTGTCGGACGCGGCGTCGCCTTCTTCTCCGGCCGCAGGTGTCTCGTTGGCGAGATTCGTCAGTAGCTTGCCCGTTTCGGTGCCGACGCTATCGACGCGACTCGTCCAGATCTTGACACAACCGTCCAGGGTGCACGAAGCACGCTGGAAGTTGATCGAGTTGTCCGTGTTGTTCCGAAGGAGGCTCATATCATGGAAGTAGTCGATTAGGGCGAAGTTCCAGGAATTCGCCGCGTTGATTTTCTAAGAGAGAGTGAGGAGGGAGTCACTGGCGCCGTTCATAACGCGTTACTTACGTTCGCCGTGGCCATCTTCATCCACTCCTCGAAATTGGAGTTCATTATGTCGAGCGGTACGTCCATAGCTGGCGTATTCAACAAGGAGAGCGCGGCTAAGCCCTGCAACCGTGACGCGACGCTTACTAAGCCCATCGCCCCTGCCGTTCGCCGTCTCTTCTGCCGTCCCGAGTCCTTCCCATGGTTCGCAGGCCGCCTCCAACCCTCCACTCGGCGCGTTTGCACCTGCGCCGTTCACCCCAGCCGTGTGCAATCGTGCGCCAGGGGCCACCACCAGCCCCGTCGTTGTCTACCACCCCCTTCGCGCCACCATCGTGCCTCCTCGTTCCTTACCCGCTTTAGTTCACGCCCACATCGTGCCTCCGTGCACTTCCACTCCCCCCTCTACTTCATTCGCGCCGCCGCCGCGTCAAGTCGTACGCGAGGGGTTGGCCCACGCCCTCACTGCGCCTCGTGCCCCATCGCTGTCTGCTGCTCCCTTTCCCTTCGTTCGCGCTGCTGCCACGTCGGACCGCACGCGAGGGCCCGCTAGCTGCCCATTTGCCGCTGTCTGTAGGCCCCGGCTTGCTCCCTCGACTCGGCGCCGCCACGTCAAATGCGGACACGACGAAACGAGATGGTGCCAGGCGCCATCGAGAGCGACACGGCATGACAACACACCCTCGCACCCCCGCCACCTATCACCTCTCGTTCCAATGACGGTGTGTGGCGACCGTTCCACACTCTCATTCTGTCGAGAGCGTACGACGGTCGCCACCCCTCATCGTTGTCTTCCCCTCGCTCGACGCAGGTACATGAACCGTGACCCGTACTCGTACCCAGCAGTTAGCTAGAATGTAAGTTTCCCCGCGTTATAGATACTTAGTGCGAGAAATTTATAGCCCGAAGTGGAAGGTCCTGTAGGGTGTGTTACCTAGAAATGCTGGGCTAACTGCATTCTCGACGAAGTAACTCGGCGTCCAGATGCTCCTCCGATCTGACTGAGATTGAGTGGTGCTTCGCGTCTAGTGTACTCTCAAAGAAAGACTCGATGGAGAGCTAAGGGAGCTGTGTACAAGCCTAAAAACTCAGAACAAGCCCAACTTGGCGTCGTCATATGCTTCACTTGCTGAACCCAGTGTATATTAAGATGTTGTTTATTGCTAACTCAATTCATCTCCTACGAATAGAAAAATGTAGTCAAAAGGGTCGTGAGCGTCGTAGCAGGTCATAAGCAGTCGTGAAAAGTCCAGATCGCCAGAAGCATGACATCGTCAAAAACATCAAGGCATCGAAACGTGAATCCGAATGAAGCGAAATCGACCCCGAGCGTCGCTATCTAACTTGAGCAAGGCTGAAAGATTCGCTCTGTCCTCGCGGCCTGCCGTTCATTTCCGTGGGATGTCTTGAAGATCGCTTGGACCCCAGCGACAGGTCGTCCTGACAGCAAGAAAAGAAATTGTCTTCGCCTTCGTACGGAGACGTCCCCGAATTTATCTGCTACGGCGTCAACATGATCGTCAGGGTGGACAGACTGGGAACAAGAGAGGGGGGGAGGGGATTGCGCAGCGATGCCAGTAGACTCACCCACTGCTTGAGCACGTCCGCGACGCGAGAGGCCTCTTCCGCACTGAAAGACACGTCCGTCCCTTTTTCGGCATGCAACTTCATCAACTCGCTCAACGATCTCCCGTCTTTGCCCCTGCCGAGACTTCGCCCCGGCGTGTCTTCCACACCAGCGCTAGGAAATGCCACCGAGTTCCGAGGCGTCGAGTTCCCTCGTCTATTCACGCTCGAGGGTTTGATTTCGCCTTCAGAACGATCCCAGTCCTCAGAATTGAGCGAGAGCGAGGAGTATGTAAAGTTCTCCTTGAAAGACATGACGGTCGTGGCAGCGATGACGAGTAGGGCGCCTGATGCGGAGGACTGGAATGAAAGAAGGAGAGAATCAGAGATGTTCTTCTTGGGAAAAATCAGATCGCGACCCTGAGCTTCGCGCTCATTCAACGAACCTTGTCAGCAATGCAATATTAAGCAATCACCCTCCGAGGGGCGTGTTTGGCTCGCAAACGGTAGAGCAGGCAGGCCAGTGCTGGAGGTTCGGTAGGCACTCGATATAAATCGGAAGTTCTGTCCCAACTTCGAGTCAAGACTTGTTCAACTTGCCAAAATCGGCAGCCGAACCTTGTTTGCCTCCGAGCCACCCCGATCAACGCCGGATCAGAGGATCAAGTGCTGGATGAGCCGAGGAGGACGCAACCCATTTGAAGTACCACGTGTACTCAACTCAAGTAATCACCGTCCATAATTCTGAACCACTATCCATTGTAGATATAATAGACCACGGGGTGACCAGGCGGGCAGAAGGGAGCATTCGCCAACAACGAGCGGTAAAGGTCAAGCAAGCTGTATACATATATCAAGCAGCAAGAAAAGTAAGTAGTCCAGTAATGTGCGCGCAAGAGTAGCAAGAGTTCTTCTCAAAGAAGGCTCCTTCTCACACGAAGTAGGCCATTGCCCCGAGTAGGGTAGCGAAAACGAGTGCAAGATGGATCGGACTTCCAGTTTGGGCCCCGCTGGTTGATCCAGAGCTCGTGCCAGTCGAGCCACTGCCTGAGGCACTGCCGGTTCCCGAAGGAGAACTAGAGGTTGGAGGCGCCGCAGCAGCGATGATTTTCACGACCGACCAGGAGGCAGCCGAATTTGCAGACGTGTTGTTTTGCTGGTATGGGAGGAAGGAAACCGTGCCGTTGCTAGAGAGCTGAACGAGGGAGTTGGTGCTGGCAAAGTACGTAGCCTTGGAGTCTTTGACCGTTGGACCGGCGAGCTGTTGGGTACTGTTGTTCTGGTGATGAAGGTTCAGTGACCAGCACCGTACCATGCGATAGATACCTACCTCTACGTTGATGACGTAGACGGCCGACGAGTCTTGAGGGATGAAGGCAAATTCCTGCTGAACCTGGAACGAAATTCTCGGCGAGAGACAACAAGCTGCAAATTAAACACATACTCCGTTGTTAGCCTGGAAGAATGATGTCGCCTGACCGTAGGTAGCAGGGAAAGCACCGCCGTTCGAAAGTGGGTAGGCCTGAGGCTGAGGCTGGAAGTACGAGACTGTTTACAGGTCGTCGAACATGAGTCGGAGTTCCGCGCTAGAGACCACAGCACATACAATGAATAACGAAAATGTCTGCTGATCCGGCAGAGACGCCAGGCACGTCGAGGAAGTGGATGTGGTTCTGAGCCAAGGCCATCACAGGCTGATAGCTGGAGGAGTAAGGGGCCTGTTCGTCACTGGTCCACGCCACCGGCGTGCTGTTAGCTGCCTTGAGCGAGCCCATATCCAGGGAGAACAAGTTTCCGTGGGAGAGCGCATCTGACCCCGCCTTGTGTCAGCCTCGACAACGAACGGGATGTGGAGGTGAGGTAATTACAGAACACGTTAGTATCATGGTCCAGGATGGCGTCGAAAGAGGTGGTATCAAAGGACCCAATCGTCATAGCTTGGGTGGACCACGATTTGGCACCTGCATCGTAAATGTAAAGGGACGAGGGGTTTTTAGAGTCGCCATTGAGAACATAGATAGCATTTGTGTACTGTCAGAGCGCTCAGAAGGCGAAGTCATCATGGATGAGATGAGACACATACCTGCGAGAGGTAGCATGTCGAGTTGGTACCGTCAAAGGGCCTGAAAATTCGAGTCAATCGTGGCACATGGTGAGGATCGTGCGTCCCTACGGTCGGCCAGAGGTGGTGATGTCGGTAGCTTTTCCACCTCAAAACAACGCTCAGACAAAAGTATGTCGACGAGGCGTGCGACTTACTCGCGGTCCAAGTGTCTTGAGTGCCGGCGGACCAGTCTTTGCCATCGAGGCCAAACGCGAGCAGGTTCCAGCTGGCGTCGAAAGCGACACACGGCGAGGCTTTGACAGCAGTAGACGCGGAAAGGAGTAAAAGAGAGGCTACGGTGGGCAGAAGCATTATGGTCAACGAAGGTTGCGAGTCGGTGTGTAATTACTGGCGGCTGGTCGGCATCTTGGTAGTCGCTTACATAATCGCCGCTCCAACCCACATTCGAGATTCCAGAGGTAAAATCCAATCTTTCGAGCCGCGCACGCTACGTCTTTATAGGTCAATACTGCAATCCCTCGAGGTTCAAATCCAAATCATAGATTGGTTGTGATCAGTGGTTTCCACGATCCGATCAACTCGCATACACTCCCATTCGACCAAGTTCTGAATTAAATAACCACGTGCTCTCTAACTTCGGGTCGTCCCAGGTACTAATCATATCGCAAAGCGTTTCTGTCGAATTCAAAATTGGTCGTCAGATCGTCGAGACCAAAACGAGATCACGTACTCGGAAATAAGACCCCTTCAACTGTACCAACGGGACGGCGATCAGGAACAGACCAATGGTTATCCTGCATCATAGACGTCATCGACGGGAGGCCAATGGACTCGAATACAAGAGTTACTCACGCAGCCTCGACGCCAAAGACTGTCAACCCACCCGACGTCGTCGACCATGGTACTTGGAAGTATGCCACGCTAAAACCTATATGCATACATCTAAGCATTCCTCAGAGGTGGAGACGATCGATATACTCACCGGCGAGAACTCGGGCAAGGTTTAACAGAGCGCTAATTTCACCCTGGTCACTAGATGAGTGGCCGCCAACTGTTGTGCGCATAAAATACCCACCTGACGTTTGGGAAAACAGTCATTGCAATATGCGTCTTCCAATTGACCGTTAGCCAGTCGGAACCGATGAATGCCGAATACCCACAGATCACGACGGTATTGATCATTGCTGCTGCCTCTGCAATTCCCCACCCCATTACCACACCCGCGACGTGCAAATATTGAATCCCCGCCCCGAGGACCAAACAGCCGCACAAGTACAGTGGCATCGCCAAGTAGCATACCCTAGCGTCCCATCGTCACCATCACAACTCCAGGACGCTCATTTAGGGGCACGCACCACAACCGGCTCTCGGCCTCGAAGAACCCGCCGTTTCGCCTTATGCAGACATTCATGATCCAGTCGTTTGCATAACGGCCAATCACTTCGCCGACCACGACTGCGATCTTCGGTCAAGTGTCAGCCTGGCGGTCCATGATGGTCTACATTTCGGTACCCACTATCGGAGTGGCATATGTCCCAGCGATTGCGTTTTGACTATACCCAAAGCCGACTGGCGAAGGGGTACCAAGGAAGACGACGTTGGTCACCTGCGGACGTCATAACGTGCGTGTTACTGTGCAGCACCCATCTGCTTACATTCATACCAATGGTGAAGCCAAAGACGACCGCCTAAAGCCGAGAAAAGTTGAGTACTCTGAAACGCTCGGTCACGCTCGACCCACCCCGAACACAACCACAAAGATAAACTGTGGTCGCCAGATCACTTCCAGGTAGGCCGTAGAGACCTCCCACCATGTCGCCCTATATTTCGCGAGTTTGTACCCGGTGATGCCAATGAGCGTCTCGAGGCGATAGCGCAAGCCAGATGGTCTAGGAAGTACACGACGGTTTTTTCCTCTGTCATACATTCTGTCGTATGGTTAGTCCCTTGCCTCCGCAAAACAACGGCATCGCCTTACGTCTCTTCTAGGAAAAGAATAATGAGAGTGAGTACGATAGCGCTGTAGATGCAGCCTATCCCATAACTCCATCTCCAGCTACATACCGTTGAGCGCGTGCATTCGCAAACATGATCGAAACCCACTTTGCACGTGCAACGAGGAAACCAAAGAGGAAAGGTGAAATGAACGGCGAACTGCAGCGCAATACCTATGAACGGGAGCGAATCAGAGAAACGAAGGCAAAAAGACGTACACGACAAATCCAGCGGTCCATATATTGAGTTTCCGTGCTTGAAGATGAAACGGAAAAATGTCGGTGACCACAAACAAACCCTGTTCAAGTCAACGTTACATGGGATCTCGGGTTAGAGAGCAGACGAAGAAGCCTACAGTAACCTGGGGGCAAGTTCTTGAAATACTTTCAGCTCAGGCTCGGGAAACGGACAAAGACAGCGTACCCGAAGAACCCGGTAAGGCAGCGCATCGCTAATGTGAAGGAAATTTTCATCTCGCACGCTAGCCAGGTAGAAACTGCGCATGCGTACCAGCAAATGTGGATAAATTTGGGGCAAGCGTTGCACCGATTAAAAACGCCAGAGCCAACAGTTGTGTCCAGAACAACACGGGGAGTCGTCCGAAGCGCCTTACCGCCATCACCCAGAAGATACCACCCCAGCCTTGGGGTCCGAGTATGCGTCAGAAACACGACGCACGTAACGCGATGCTAGCATTACCGAGGAGGAAGATGCTCCAGCTGTGTGTCATCGTTAACGATCATTTTCGGTTTTCCAAGTGCCAAATTAAAGCTTCAGGTTGCTCACTTTGATGTCAAGTTATTGATAACCCCTGTCGTGGTGTTGTACTGCTTCGCCAGCGGGAACAGCGACGCGATACCTGACCCATGGATTCAGAACGCGCGAACCAGCTGCACCGAGGAATACACTCATGGAACCGGTACGCACCGATCGCCGAGTCAAAGTCGGGAACGAAGGCGGCCATCGTGATGATCATCAAATGAAGTGCTTTGCGCTTTTCGCTCCACTGAGAACAAGTCTGTGAGTCTTCATTATCTTCCCATCGACACCCACGTTCTGAGGGTCGTTTGGATCATCTGTGGGCTGTGGCCAGAGTACCATAGAACCATCGCTGGAGAGCTTGAGCCGCGAAGCCACGGCTTCTCCGAACTCGACTTTGGCTTGTCTGTTTCCACAGTTGAGACTCAACGAGCGCGATCCTGTGGGACACGTACTCTGGATCGACAACGAGGCGCCCAGCAGCCTGTTCGTAATAAGCGAAGAGATCGATCTCTTCGCTAGGAACTGCAGAGCTTTCATTCTTCAACTTGGTATCGTCCGTCTTCATCGAGGAGGAAACATTGCTTTGGGTTTGTTCGCTGGTAGCCATGGGGCCGCAGCAGGAAGATGAAGGAGAGAGAAAACGAGCGTGTATGTAAAAAGGTGGCAGGCCCGGATATGCTCGGCGTGGCGCGCCTAAACCTGTGTCGCAGTGCGATGAATGGGGCTTATGTACCAACTCATGATGTATGAACTCGAACAGGAGGGGAACCCTGGAAACGCATTGCAGTTTGGCACGTACGAAGATTTCCGATTGCTCCCTTCAAACGTTCTCACACGGACTCGGATAACATGTTCCCCCATGAATATTGAATTTCCTTGCCCATGGTCCAGAGGACGGGTGGAAGGAAGGTGCGCTGTGCACGCCGCGTGCAACGTGCCAGACACGTGTGCATCGAGCGTCCTTTCAATCCACATCGACCATCGACTACTCTGTTACTACTCAACCAAGAAAAAAACCTCCGCTCAAACGGCTTAGCGCCGCCGATCAAACCCTCCAGGTTTCAAATCTAGCACGCAAGTTTTTCTACGATTAAACTTGCGCAGCTCACACGTGTCGCGTCTGCGGTGGGGTGCGTTGATACGCGTGCGGGGATGTCCACGGTCCGCGTGCTCGCATTGGCAGGAGGGAGGGGAGTCCTTGGCCCTGCTGACCACCATTTATCGACACTAGCGAGGAAACGAATGCATCGCCGGCGACCCTCTGCGATTCAACGTTCGTCTCAGGGAAGGAGAAACCATGCCGCCGTCGTTCGAGAACGGGGGTCCCTTGGTCGATTGTCCCCCACTGCCCCGTTGCCAACCTACTAGACTCGCGGCTTCGCTGGCAAAGCCGCCAAGGCCGTCTCGGGCGCCGGTCTAAGTACCCCCGAGCTCCGTCCCAGGCGCAATCATCATCACAACCGAACGAGAACAAGTGAAAAGCTCCCGAGAGGTTAACCCCCTACCTCTGATCGGGCAATCGAACCAAAGTTAGGAAGCGGCGGTCGCAACCCCTCAGTCGACATGGCTACGATAGCCTGACAATTCCCCCAGACGACGCGCGCCAGACGGACGGGCCACATGCCACAGGTTCGTGCCATGTGCGCACGCCGCGACCTGCCACCCACGATTGGTCGAAAAGCTAAAGCTTGAAAGCTTGACCACTGACGGCGTTATCGGGTAACACGTCACATGTGACTTGCGTGGACGGGACCTTCGTGTGCCGCCAGCACACGTGTGCGTCACTGAAGCGTCGCTCCGCATTGAGTGGGATCGTCCCATCGAAAAAGGTATCTCGTGACGGGCATCTGCAATCGAGATGGTACCTCTCCTCGTTCCATGCCAATGGTGTCGAACAGTTTGACTAGACACGAACGCGTCAGGCGTAGTACGTTCCAACCCAACATGGATATGTATGACGATGTCAATGGTGGCAGGCCATCAGCATGGCACGTAGATCTAGACTTGTTGGTCGTTTCGAATCGAAAGCTCGAAACGCGTGCACGGGAACGTCGGGAAACGGAAATGTGATCAAAAGAACGGAGTCGGTTTGGAGTCGGTGGATCGAGTATCTGCATTCCACGTATCTACGTTGTTGCTATGCCATGTGTTATTCGTTGATGCGACAAGAATAGAGAACGAGAGAGAATTCATCACAGCGAACAGGGAGAGAGGAAGAAACTACGAATGCATGTATATGTGTGTGATTGTGTGCAAGAGCCATGTTGAGATGGAGAGATAGGGAGCAAGAGATCAGGGAGAGAGACATGTCAAAGGGTATATGTGCGAAACTTGAGGATTTGTCAATTTCCTAAGGCTAATGCGAGCCGAACGCGCCCCGCAACCTGAAAAGAAACCTAGGCTGTTGGTTGGGCGAAACACGAACTGTGGAGAGATGATATGAAGGGAGGTGGTCACTGCCCCATCCAAGATCCCTCTGCTTCCTTCCCCATCACGAACACGACATCATCGTCCTCGTCATCCCCTTCGCAATCCTCACCGTCACAGTCACCTTCGATTTCTCCATTTTCGCCCTCGAGCTCTTCGTGTTCCGCATATGCATCGCCCTGGTGTCCGAGGCCAGCCCTAGGAATGTCGCCCTCACCACGGTCAAAGCCCGTCACCACGCTCCTCTGCGCATTCGGTAACACGAACGGCTCCCACTGCCTGCCCCCCATTCTTACCCAGTCTCCGCTCGTCTCGACCACCGATGACTGACTCAGTACGTCCCTAACAATGTCAGAATCTGTTTGTAGCTGTTGCACCCGCTTGAACGATGCCAATAAGGAAATGGGGATCCAGCCCTCGTCGTCCATCTGCAGCGAGAAGGGACGAGTATCAGTGTAAGGCTCTAACGGATCGCCATGAAGGGCAGTAGGATCAGACGACACTCACCCTCTGCCGGAGGTAAAAGTCTTGCGCCATGTTCTGCGGACTCAGATAATACTCCAGCTGGGCTAGCAGACAATTTCGCATCGTTTCTGCCGAATAGGTAGGCGTGAACGGTGCACGCGGTCGTGGTGGGGGAGGAGCCGCCTCGTATGGCTCAAATTCTGGCTGTGCGTAAGGACCATGCCCGTTGATCGTGTCAATCGGAGGCGGGAGCGTCTCGAATGGCGGAGGTGGCGGTGGCGGCGCAAACGGGTATGACCCAGACCGCTGATGATGCATAAACCCTCCCCTCCCCCGGCCGTGAAATCGTCCTCCAAATCCTCTCCCTCGCCTACCAGGAAACCCGCCCCGGTCGTACCCAGAGAACGAGCCCCGTCTTGGGCGCATATGTCGTGGAGCGTCAACGGGCGCCTGCTGCTCCCAACCTTCTCTTCCTTCCTCCATACCGTTTTCGTGTCGCCAACCCTGTCGTATAGGTATGGTCCAGCCCCTGTCGCGATGTTGGTCCCGGAGCGTCTCTCGTTCCCGATAGCTTTCCCGCGCACGCTCTCTTTCGCGTTCGCGCTCGCGCATCTCCCAGCGCACGACCTCCGGTGCGTTCCCGGACCCACTGTAGTCACCGAATCCGTATCCGAAATCTTTGACTACCCAAACGTCGCTCGCGATCGATGCCGTCTCAGACTTCTCCACTGAACGATCGGCTTGCGTGGGAGGGGGGACGTTGACTGGGTCGGGTCGATCGTCTGTGGTCCCGGTCTCTGGGTTGGGTGGGAGTGCTGGCGGAGGCAACTGCGGCGACAAGGGCTGCGGCTCATCGAGATCTTCAGTGAGAGTCGTGCCGAATTCCCACTTGACCGGCTTCTTGAAACCATTGACCTCTTGCGACGATGTGGACGGAGGGTCGGCGTCCTTGGCGACGTCGTTCGTCGTAGACGGAGAGGAGTGCGTTTTTGAGAGCGACTTGATGGACGATTTGCGACTCGCATGTCGCGATGGTCCTGGCTCGTTTGGGCTCACTCCGATCGAGAAGGTAGCAAATTGCTCTGTTGCATGCTCGAGGGTCACATCTGGACGCTGTTCCTCGCTGGGCGGTAATGTAGGTGCGTCGTCCTGTGAGTCTGCGGAGTTGATGGTGCCAAAGAAGACGCCTTTGGGTGGTTTCGACTGGGAAGTATTCAGGAGCTGCGCAGGGGGTCTCGAGGCACCAGGTTCAGCCATAATAACGGGTGATAGGGAGCCGAATTCTATTTTATGCAGGGCAGGGTGATCGGAAGCGTGAGGCTGATTATGGAAATGATTATGTGAGTGTGAGGGAATATCGCCCCAGAAGAACGGGGGATGTCCATACATATAGGCAGGGAACGGTGGGTAATGGGGGTAGGCGGGGGTGCCCTGGCCAGAATGAGGAGGAATGTACGGGGGAGAGACGTGACCTAGGAGATGGGCAGGAGGGAAGTGGGGAGGGAGAGCGTACTGGGGGACAATATAGCGAGGAGACATGTCTGGCAAGGGAGGGATAGGTGGACGACGATAGAAGGGGGGATCTGTGGGGGGGACGGTGGGGTCGATCTGGAAGGAGGTTGATATGCGATTCGGAGGATCAGGCAATGCAGGACTGGAACGCGTAGCAGAGGATCTTCTCTGGTGGTCGTCTAATCTGAGATCTGGGGGCAGGGAATCGACGACGGGCAACGTGCGGCCACGGATCTGCAAACGTGGGCTGGATGCAGAGCTGCCTGATCTGCTCTGTGCTCTGGACTGGGAGGCAGAACGGGAACGCTGGGAGAGGGAACTTTGTACACGGGACTGGGACGCGGATCCGGAGGAGTACGCATGGTGCCGAACAGAGGCGGTACTATCTAGGGGCAGACGATGAGGCAACGCGATAAACAAGGGCAAATACGTACTCTGCCTGGAAGGGGGGGCGGAGAGGATGGGTGAGTCATGGCCAGCCGAGGCGGTGCCGGTGAGAAGGGGCCACGTGCTCGAGTCAGGTGCAGGGTTGGTGCTGGAGGAGGACTTGCGGGAGAGGTGCGGCGGGACACGCACAACGAAGGGGTCGTGCTCGTCCTTGTGGTCGAGGATGGCAAGCTGGGCAGACAGCGCGGGGTCCGGCGATCGGGGCTGGATCGGGTCGTCGCGGGACGGCTGGGGCGAGGATGTCGCACGCTGACGGGGCGTCTGCGCAGGCTGGGGAGCAGCGTGCGCCTGTTGTTCCTTGATGCGTTCCGCCCAGACGTTGGCGTGCGGGGGCTTTAAGGCAGGCGGGGGAGGAGCATTCTGGATTTGGGCAGCTCGGGCGGAGGAGGAGGACGTGCTCGCTTTTTTTGCACGGTCGGCGTAGGATTCGTTTGGATTGCGAGCGGACGAGACCATTCGGAAACAGCGTCAGTCACCGTCCGCACTCCGCGTCACGCTCCCTCGCCATATCCTTACATAAGCACACCGCCGTAGATCTAGATCCATCGCCGCTTCCCACGCCCCACCAACCGCGGCACCGCTGTATTCCACACGCTATCAACACTGCACAGCACAGGGCACGTTGAGGCCCGTAACGACAACCCCCCTCGCCCACAACGGACCCACTCTGGGCGTGATCCTCGGCCAGCCTCTCACTAGAGCATTCAAGACACTTCCAAACCCGATAGGACGTTGAAGGTCCCGTTCCTCCCATATCAGCGAGGGCACGTTGAGGCCATCAGCATTGCAGCATCGCACACGTTCAATACCTTCGCCATACCGTTAGCCTTCTTCCCACCATATCAAACGTCGTCTCACCTGTAGTGCGCAGCCTTGAATGGTCCCTGAACGGGGATATCAAGGTATTTGGATTGCTCAGGCGTCAACTGAGTCAACTTGACGTTCAGTTGCTCCAAGTGAGCACGGGCAACCTCTTCGTCCAGTTCCTTTGGCAAAATGTGCACGCCAACAGCGAACTGGCCAGGGTTCGTCCACAGGGCGATCTGTGCCAAGACCTGGTTCGTGAACGAGCAAGACATCACGAACGAAGGATGCCCAGTTGCACAGCTGTCCGTGTCCTGTAAGCGCGACGCGCACTCTCATTCTATCAACCACCTACCCCAAGTTGACCAGACGGCCGTCGGCGAGCAGGATCACATGGCGACCAGAAGCCATAGTGTATCGGTCTACTTGAGGTTTGACGTTCACGGCCTGCTTTGCATTTGCCTTGAGCCACGCAACGTCGATTTCAACATCAAAGTGGCCAATGCTACGACATCATTAGACCTTTCGTCGACGCCAGCCGCATGAAATCACACACTTGCTGACAATAGCATCCTCTGGCATCACCTCAAAGTGTTTCGCCGTGATGATGTCGCGGTTACCGGTCGTGGTAACGAAGATGTTGGAGCGAGGAGCAGCGTCTTCCATGGTGGTGACTTCGTAACCAGCCATGGCAGCCTGCAAGGCATTGATCGGGTCGATTTCCGTGATCAACACGCGAGCACCGTAGGAGCGAAGCGACTCGGCACACTGTAGCGGCAATCAGGATCGATAACACCCTGCCTAAACCGACAAAACATACACCCTTGCCGACGTCACCAAAGCCCGCAACGACAGCGACTTTGCCGGCGAGCATGACATCCGTGGCACGCTTAATACCGTCGACGAGGGATTCGCGGCATCCGTAGAGGTTGTCGAACTTGGATTTGGTGACTGAGTCATTAACGTTGATGGCGGGAACTTTGAGTCTTCCCTCGCGGAAAGCCTTGTAGAGGTGGTGGACGCCGGTGGTGGTCTCTTCAGAAAGGCCTCGGATATCTTGGTAGCTTATCAGATGTACTGATTAACATCGGATCGCAAAAATGCTTGCCTTTCAAGTATTGGGGGTATTTCTCATGAACAAGGGTGGTCAGATCACCGCCATCGTCCAGGATCATGTTCAGAGATTTGCCACCGGGGAAGGCAGCAACGGTCTGTTCAATGCACCATGTGTACTCTTCCTCGGTCTCACCCTTCCAGGCGAAAACGGGAACACCTGTCGCAGCGATGCTACAGAATATCTCGATATATCCGACGCAAGGCGATAATCTAGCTTGCACTCACCCAGCGGCGGCATGATCCTGAGTGGAAAAGATGTTCTAAATGAGTGTGAGAGACGAACGTGCGCGATACGATCCGGAAAACTCACGCAAGACGACCAGGCAACCTCGGCACCCAAAGCGGTGAGAGTCTCGATCAAGACAGCGGTCTGGATAGTCCTAGGGTAGGGGGAAATTAAGGATTAAAAATAGTGCCAGGGACACCGACGCCTACATATGAAGGCACCCTGCGATGCGCGCACCGGTCAATGGCTTGGAGGCGCCATACTAAACAACGCGATCAGCTTCGTTGAACGACGTGCAACGTCGGCGATGGGTTACCTTGGCCCGCATGTACATGAGTCCTGGCATCTCATGCTACGAAAGACGTGAATAACTCTCGTCGCAATGGCTAGGGCTGAGCCAACCTCAGCAATCTCGATTTCCTTGCGACCGAACGCTGCAAGGGAGATGTCTAGCATTCCCAGGTTAGATGTCGTCTCACTGATCGCAGATGGCGTCCACTACACACCTGCAACTTTGTAGACCATTTTCTGCGTGCTCTCGGGGGAGATGATGGGGGAACAGAATCAGAACAGGCTGAGAGATTTCAAGCGATTTCGACGCCACTTTTTATTCGTTGCCTCACGTGCCATCCGTGGGAAATATCGACCTTGTTCTTGAAAACGCAAGTTCGACAAGTACTGCGACAGTAGCAATACCTTCGTACCGGTGCCGAGGGGAGAACATCCAGGTCTGTCCCATTCATGTCTTCGAGATCTCAAGAACATCCGCCGGAACCGCACCCCCGATGTCAGTTGCTTGAGATAGGTGCGCACTTCTGAGGCCGCAAAAGATGTCACACACCACCCACCTTTCTGGGCATCTTCCAGTGCAGTACTCGTGCGAGCCTGAGAAAACCTCAAACGGAGAAATTCGTACCCATTGCTTTCCGTTCTCGCGCATCTTTCGAATGTTGGTGAACGTCTGTCTCGTTGGCCCCGAGCGCTGAAGGTCAGCGACGCTAGATGTGCCCACCAACCTGCGGTAGAAATCACTAGATATGTCACCATAGACGCGAAGACAGGCGAGATCGAGATACCTGATGAATCAAGGTTCGTTACCGTCCTTTCCCGAAGGATGGTTGCAGGAACGCTGGCCGTGGAACAGTTTGCTCCCAAAGGGAAAGGTTTGGCGACATGTCCGTCTGCACGCCAAGTCAGAGCAATGAAATAACCAATACGCGCGGTTGCCTGTCTCCGCTTCTCCGCGGTCTTCGAGAGCTGTGGATAATGGACCTTTTTTTCTACGCGTGTTTCACCCAAACACGACGTCCTCGAGGCCGTCTCCACTCCAAGAGAGTTCCTGTTTCTGCTGTCTATCTATAGATTTGAACCTTTCCGCCGATTAGATCTTTAGATCTTGCGAGGATGCTTCGTTCGGGGTCTACCGTGAACCCATATGGCATGGCTTCGAAACATGGGTCCTTTTTTCGGTGGTCAGGTGGGCTTAAATAGGTGCGGCATTTGCCACGCCGTCCTGGTGATAATTATTATGTACGTAACAGGTGTAGCGTTACTTAAATTTCACGATCGTCACATTTCCACGACCGCTGTTTTGATCAGCCCGGATCGCGGCGCTCACCTTCCGTGATTCACGGGAGCGGCCATGGTGGTATGTAACGTTTCTGATCCCGAAACGGCCATGTGACGTGTACGATCTAATGTTGCCTCGTGTATCGGCTAACGCAGGCTGTGCGCAAGTCATCGCTGAGTTGATGGCTGCACATCAACACCTAGCAATGGTACCATACAAATTGTCGCGAAGATGAGCTCCGGACCTGAAGAAAATCGCCCCATGCAATCCCCGTATGCCCTCCCGAGCCCTTATGTCTCAGGCATGAGTGCTACCTCCAGTCTATCTGGCGCTGTCGGCGAGCTGGACATCCCTCCCCAGCTCAGGAACCCTACTCCGCATCACTTCCATCCATATCGCGCGTCGCCAGTCCATCAGCGACAGACCTCGGGGCAGTCTGATCTCGCGTATCCGCATCACCTCATCCAAGGCCCCAGTCCACGACCCTATTTGAGTCACTCTCCCCCTCGTTGCTCTCAGGACGCCATGGAGGAAGAGATCAAGATCCTCAGAAAGAAGGTGCGAGAGCTCGAGCTCGTCAACGACCACAGCCGGCTTCGCATCAAAGAACTCGAGAGCGAACTCGCTCGTGGGAGTCCCACCGAGTCCTCGATGAGCCACTCTAGACATTCTCCCCTCTCCCTTCCATCGCCGAACACGCCTGCTCCGCCGTCGGTCCACGGGTCGTGGAAGTCGCGCACAGACGCTCGCGTCCGCCTCTTTTGCTCCCTGAACCGGGCAGGGAACGCCCTCTGTTCTTGGCACGACTCGCGGCGCGAACGTCGAGCATACCCCCCACGCATGGCGCCGCCAGGCTGCCTGAACTGCGGCTGCACCTACGAAGAGGCGCTCTTCGAAGAGAGCCTGTCGCGCCATGGCGTAGGCAGCTATCACCCAGGAGAAACAGTCCGCATGGACCCTGCCTTACGCAATCCCCTCCTGCGTCTATTGCAACAACGCTACGGTTACCGCGACGGAGACTTTGAGAGGGATTCCGTCACGGGCGAGTGGCTCGAGGGCGAAGGCCACGTGCCCTGGGAGCAGAAGTTGGCTGCGGGAGCGCTCAGCGTCCGCAAAGCCCGAAATGAAGACCGCCAGCGCTGAACACTTTCTCCCGTCCCCTTGCTTTGGACTATCCACCCTTTACGCTCTGACACGGCCCAATCCAGAACCCAGAACGATTTACGTATCTTTCACGGACAGTATAGTTTTAATGACCCATCCCTTTCTTCCCAGTGTATTACCTCTCGCATCCCATACTCTACCTCGTAATTACCTACCACTACACCAATGCTCAAGTATCAATAGACAAGGGATATCTTTTAATTTCATACACATACGCGCGGCCATGGCGCCCGTCACGCGCAGATCGCCTATCGGCGATTGATCCGACCTTTGAGTCTCCGTCGTGTTTGGTGGAAACGAATTTGACGCGCCCGTCTCCATGTCCATACGCGTACGTTGGGAAGAGATATCGACAGATCGCCAACGCCAAAGTCAATCAAGTCTAAACGCTGGCACCCGCGTTGACTGGGTTTGGAATCAATCAGCCCGCCCGACAGGGAGTCCCGCGCTTGCTTGCCCTGTTTCAAATGTCTCTGCCGGATTTTTTTTTTTTTTTGGAAAAAAATGACATATAATATGACACATTTCAGACGGCGAGAGTCGGGGGAACTTGTGCGCGCTGCAAATGGAACCGTGCAACGCACCCGCGAAAGTTTGCGTTCCAGCGACGGTGCTGGTCTCCCCCGTTGGTCGCATGAGGGAAGTCCGTGACCGGCAGATAGCCACCGGTTCCTGACTGTGCCCGCCGGTCGTCACCACGTTTCGGAGCCGGAAGCAATTGGCACGTGGAACATGCTTGGTTGACTCGAAGCTGTCTTTCCTCCATGAAACGTAAGTCTAGAGTGAAACGACTGGGGGTGCAACCATGCGATGGATGACCGGTGGGGGGCTAGGGGAAAAATCACTGAGCCATGTGCGTTACGTCGCTCGCAACCCGAAGGAGACGGTGAATAGGCGAAATTGAACGACTCGGAGTCAATATCTTTAGACTCAATACAAGTTATCGACTTGAATGACATGACCTACTAGAAAGTGCCACATGTGCGGCGAAGAGGCCGCGTCAGGCCACAGAAGAAGCCTCGTGGTAACTGTTAGACTGATTATGACAGCTCGCCGGTTTGAAGGTGTCCAGCGCATCAGTAGTAACGACGAATTGGACCCGAACGCCGTCCGTTATCTTATCTAACGCCGTGCGCGTCCTGGCATCCATTCGATACCGAGCGAGTCTTTCAAACAATCTCCAGTGAATCTGTGGACTGAGGGACTCACGTGTCTCTGGCCTCTTAAGTCGAACAATGCAAAGTATCGGCAGACCTAGAATGCAAGGCGTTTTTGAAATATCGAATACTTTTTCCGACAGGGAAATGGTGGCAAAAAAGGATGTACTACCATCATGTTTCATTCAATGAGGATCTCACGTGGGACGCTTGCATTTCGCTACGAGCTGTGCGGGTGTACTAGGCATTGTCGACCAAACTTGAAAGGCCAATGAATGGGGGCCGGCGAAAAACACTCAGTTCCATATGTTCGGCGGAGGGAAAGGCTCCTCGTTGTACGGTCGAGTGAGGTATATGATCGGAATTACCACAAATCTAGCCTTGGGAGAAGTACGGAGCATCAACTTGAAGCGCCCCGGGGTTTGGGCGAGAAAGTAACATACGAGCGCCGGACTAATCGTAGTCAATTCATTGGTCGGGGAGTGCCATGTCCACGTTTTCCGCACTCACACTCTTACGAGCGCCTAACCATGGTAACCGCAGGATGAGTCGAAAACACTCGGGGTTCATCACCGAGTCGGGCGTTCGCGCTGATAAGATGATCCATTCAATTGGTGGATCGGTCGTCCACGGGTTCGACAGCTGAAACGTCTTGATTCAGAATTTTTTTCTCTCCCCTTTTGCTTCTGATCCCGATATCAGAAAACTTCCCAAGAAATGGCACACTGTCAAGAAAGGTACTGTGACGCACCTTCTCCGAGAAGACGTGACGTGAGCTGTCGCGCTCGAGATATCTATGCCAAACGTAAGTGCAGAATCATTCAGTGCAAATGCCCTTTGAGCACAGATCCATTGATGGCTCAAAGCATTTCTGCACGCTATTCTTCATGGCTCCGAGCACCGGACAGTACTAGTGACCGTTGACGTGTGCGCATCAACAGGTGACAACAAAATGATGAACGTAAACAAACATTCACTTGCAAGATGTTTCATCCAGGAGCCCTTGTTCTTGATTTGGGAGGATGCTTCACTTTGGTCAACCCGACGTTACTACAGCTGTTGGTCGGCTGACGTGCGGCTGCGGGCCGAATTTCACCCTGGCCTTTCGTGTACATGCGTATGTACAAGAGACGAACCCGATCATCGCTTCAGTTGAGCAACCGGAGTCCTGCAGTAAAATTTACCGTGCGGGTCGGAGTAATTGCTCAGCCTAACACGCGCCTCTACAGACGTGCCACAGCATCAAGGCCTCATTGTCAACGGGTTTGGTACGTCGCACAGGGATGCCCGTCTCGGCCCTGTCCCCTTTGTCCACCACGTGTCCAATCCCGGCGCGTCGCCGCGGTACAAAGACCAACGTTCGTTCCTCGACCGTCACTGGGATGACGAGACCCTTGCTACTGATCCTGCTCGGTGCAAGTCACATCACCCGTTCCTTGGCGTGGTCCTGGTCTCCCCATCAAACGCCGCCGGATCTCGCCAGCACACCGCGGGTCGCAGAAGACGTCATCTTAAACGGTTTTGACGGTGCCGTCGATTCCATCACCGTACGATATGCACGCTAACGCGACGACCCGAAGCAGACCAACTCTCGCAGGCAGGGCTAGATGCCCTTTTGCTGAACAAAGGTATTTGACATGCGGCTCCGCTAGAACGTCTAACGGCATCAAAAGACCTTCTCCAGTCCGAGCAGAAGCCGGACTGCTTCCAGGATGCCATAAGCCTGGTCAAGGCCCGCTGTGAGGAATCGCGGATGGACGAGCACGAGCGCATACAAGGTACTCGTCTGTCGTTTCTGGGACGCTTTCCTCTCGTCTCATGACGCGACGCATATAAGCTGCTATCGGCATGACGATGTGTGAGTTGGCCACTGCGAGACATTATCTGCCCCCGATGGAGTGCGCTGCCTTTGTGAGGGTCGGCCGCACGCCGTCTCCACCGACCCCTCAGAGCCAAGCCAGATGCGTCGAGTAGGAAATCACCTTTGGTCGGCGGAATACCCCTTTGACGTTCACGATAGTGCCTTGTCGCGGAGCGCTCAGTTTTGGTCCAGCTATTCGGGCTACCTGCGCGAGATTCGTACGTTGCGACGGAACACCTACAAAATGACTCTTCTGATATTCTGATGGTCGTCACCAGCCCAGCTTTGCTTTACTTTCAGAAAGTGGATAGACATCGGTAACACACGCCGTCTCATACACTCCGTTTTCCTCGCTTGACGCGATCAACAAGATACCGCCAAGGATATTTATAGAAACATCACGGAAGAGAAGGTGATCCTCGTACGGTTCTTAATAGCACGGGAGAAGGGTTCCCAGACGAGTCGTGAGCTATGGGGCAAACTGGCCGAGGTGCGAAATGCTCCTTACTTTTACAAATTGGACCGTGTCGTGAGCCTGGAGACACATCTCCTATAGGATATGCGTAACGTGCTAGAGGCATTGCGCTTGGCATCTAATGGAGTGAAGGATGCCTCGGACATATCGACTATGACGCTCCGCAACGACTCACAATTGGTATACTTTTACATGCTCTTACTACGTCCCGGATACTATTGACACCTCCTAGCTTCTAGCGGAGTTGCAGAGCGCGATCCGCAAGATCGAGGACCGAGATCGCGCCAATCATGGAGAACTCATGACAAACGTATCAGGCTTTTGCATTATGATGTTCGGTGCGAGGCTGATCATATGCAGTTTTATAGCATGCTTGAAAGAGTCGAAAGCGAGGTGCGTCTTCGACATCGAGAATCGTCGCAATCCGCATGGTCACTGACGATTTTGCAACCCATTTAGCACTCCGACCATCTCCTCGGGCTTCTTCCTGGGATCCAATCGTCCATCACATCCGAAGTAACAACGGCGTTTGCCTTGATTAAAGACGAAAGTCTCCGAAACAGAGATGCGGCCGTGCGTACTACCCTTGACAGCTGAGCGTCGCGGTGATTTGAGGAGATTTCCAGGCGCACCTAGAGCGTCGATTGGGGTTGGTGGAGAATGGCCTCTCCACAATGCAAAACGTGAGAGTTATGTTCGTTTCCAACTGATGCGGCATGATGCGATGTTTCGTTCCAGTCTTTAGAGCATCTCTCGGTGCTCGTGGACGAGTCGTCAAAAATGCTTGAAGAATCCCTTGTGCAGGCAAAAAGTACTCAGGCTATCCAGGGTAACACTACAAATTCAATGGCACGCCTCGCGGAGACCCTTCGTATGCTCAGCCAGACAACGCACGCCGAGTTGGCGTCGATTAATCGGACGGCGTCTGCGTTGAAAGAGAGACTTGTTATCAGCCAGGCTCCTGATGCGGAGTGGCTGAAGGCTGTACTAGCCTCGTTACTCGAGCACTTCCCAGGTTTGTGTGTTTCAGTCATCCCTGACGGCGTGCACTTCCCTCCGCGGCACAGCGATGTCCTTGCTCCACTCCGCGATCAATTCTCACACTCTACACTTCGTTTTTCGCATTGTCTTTGCACTCTGGCACGGCACACGTTCCCTCGTCTCCTTGCTTGTGGTAACAAGAACTGTCCCTTGCGCATGCTTCACCTGATGTTCTCCTCAATTTATCCAGAGCGCTTTCATACTCACCAACGCTAGGAGACGATCGCCATATGCCCTGCGAGCACCGCCCGACGATCGAGAGGCTGGTTGCATGCCGAGTGCTACACCGAAACTAGACACGAAACTATGCGCTGATCGACCGACGAGATCGATAAACAGGCTGCCGCGACGGTCTTTCCGCCCTCGGTACTCTCGGATACCAGATCGACTCTGTCGGCCAAGTAAGGATGCCGCGTGGCTTTGAGGCTGTTTCTCTGCTTCCGTGTTTGGACTCAACCCTGTACCCCATTGCTCCGACATTGCCATTGCCCACAGCATAGGCTGTCACGAATTCGGTTCGCTGTGATGCTCGCTTTGGTTCGCTTCCCTGACTATCAATGTTGTTCGTGAACAGTTAGACCTCATTGTGTAGAATTACATAGATGTATTATCGTGTGGTTGGTGAGTCCATTATCCAGTGGGTAACTGGGTGGTCGATTGTGTGGAATGCTGTTACTTACAGCTTGACGGTTGTTTACGCTGTCCCTTGTTTGGGGTAGACAGGTTGCGCTCAACCCCCCCATATAGCAGCGCTGGCGACGCCGTGGGACGTCCTTTTTCCCAGCGGGATCCCTGCGCAACCGAACGATGGCTTGCATCGCGCTGCAAAACCAAAACCCGTTCAGTGTTCTCAACAGTCCAGATGACATGTTCGCGCCACGCGAAATGAACCAAATTGTGTCGCAACGGAGCACTAGAAAAGTCACCCGGCAAAACCCCACGCCCGTCGTCGCCGGCAAGGAGCAGCATAGAGGAGGCCAGCGCCGTGATCTACAACGACCATGCAATGCCGTTCCTTGCACGAATGGATATAGCAAGCCCATGTGTGCGGATGTATGCTCTTCCATGGACCACCTCCCGGTCACCTCACCCACGCATCGGCTTCAGGCACGACCTCGGAATGGCCCCGCCCGTAAGGACAACTGTTCGGTCCCCAATCTACCGCCCCGATTACGCAACATACAAAGAAAGTCATGTGGAGTGGCACCAGTCGCCCTTTGTAACCCGATCCCTAGGTGAGCCGTGCCGGAGCCTTTCCACAGCGCATCTTGTTGAGCCCGCTTAGTCCTCCATGTTCCGACCCCTGTCTCAGTGTGACTCCCCATTGCGGACCCGAAATTGACCTCTCCCAACAATTAAGACAGGAGGTTTTCAAGGCATTACAGATCGAGCTCCCGGTCACTCATCCAGAAATACCCGCACCGATGCCTCAGGTTGGTCCGTTCAGCATGCAAAACTT
>JBBPMC010000248.1:0-29261 GCA_038090115.1 Strobilomyces echinocephalus | reverse complement strand
TATATATAGGGGGTGGGCATGGCTGGTAACCCCAGTCAAGTTCACCTTTTGAGTCTGTGCCTCCCTAAGCCAGATCAAGCCTTGATTCCAACACCCCCTATGTTCCCTTTCCTATGCTCCATCTCCCTTGACTCCCTGGGCATCAGCAAATTATGACTAAGTTGTGCAGCACTGTGGGATGCTGTGCAGCGTGTCACACTTCCCACAGCATGACAGAAAGGTCCCCCCCTGTGAAGCGCACCACAGAATGGCCACAGTGCTCACAGCTCTCAGAAAGCTGTGCGCGCTGCACAGCTTTCTCGTGTCTGTGATGTCTGTCAAGCCCGTACAGTGCCTACAGGCACCTCAGCTAGCCTTTTTCATCCTTTTTTTCTTTTCCATTCTCGTTCTTGCTTTACAGCGGTGTTCAATTGAATGCGGAAAACGCGAAATCAAAAATTGCGCCTCGGACACTGCCGGAGTGGGACCCCAGGTGCGTTTGAGTGCTGAATAAGCAGTCCCTGCAACTCATAGTGTAGTGCTGCAGCCGCGAAGTGAATTGATGTAAACCAAGGTGTATTTTTGGTGCACCTTGTGTCAGTTCAATTGGACGAAAGCACATGAAAGTGGCTTCATCCACTTTGGAAAGTGGGATGAAGTGTCTGGGAGTATACATTTCTTGGACAAGTGTAAATTCGATTAAAGTACAATACAGGTGCACATTACCGAACTTGCAGACCTCTAGGAATCTGGAAGATATGGTGATCCTGCAGGAAAGAATGTGGCAGGAGCGATCTCACTTGAAGGGACGCAACAGGGGTGATAGGTGGGCGATCTCACCCAAAAGAGAGCAACAGATGGGTGTTCAAACTTCACGTTGAAAGGATGCAGCGAGAGCAACAAGCGAGCGATCATACTCGAAAAAATGCAACAGGCGAGCGCTCACCTGCGCTTGCTCTAGTCACCGCCCAACACTTTCAACTCTACGCACCAAGTCATCACACTATCCCAACGCTATCCTAGTTGCCGCAGAAGTAATGAAGTTCAAGTTCAATTCGTCAAGGTGACACTTTCACACCGTTGCAACTGGATTGAGAGACGTTCCCGCTCCAGTTCATGAGGCAAGGTGAAGTGTAGCTCATTTAGCAGCTGTGAGAGATGACCTACATGCTGCTTATTCAGCACTCAGACATGGGGTCCCACCCTGGCAGTGTCCGAGGCGTGATTTTTGATTTCGCGTTTTCCGCATTCAATTGAAAACCGCTGTAAGTAAACATATAAATTTTTTATATTTGTAGTTGTACTACATACAGAGTACATAAAAAACGATCTACATGTGAGGGTGACCTACCGGCAGTCGTGGTCAAGCGGACACGTCAAAAACATGGTGGAGGTGACCGTTGAGCGATTGGGCTCGAAGGAGGGCAGAGGTGGCACGAAATGAGCTGTGGAGCTCGAGGAAACACCAAGAGGGCGACTGTTGAGCGATTGGGCTCAAAAAAGGGCGTCGGTGGCACGAAATGAGCCATGGGGCTCAAGGAAACGGGGTGGGGGCGACTGTTGAACGACCGAGCTCAAAAAGGGCAGAGGTGGTGCGAGACGAGCCCTATAGCCTTGAGGAAACATGGCGGGGGCGACCATCGAGCGATTGGGCTCGAGAGCGCATGGTGGGGCTGGCCATCAAGCGATTGGGCTCAAAAAAACATGACGGGGGGAAAAGCAAGCCGTTGGGCTTGAGAACGCATGGTGGGGCCAGCCGTTGAGCGATTGGGCTTGAAAAAACATGGCAGGGACGAACGGTGAGCTGTTGGGCTCGTAAGAGGGTGGAGAAGGCACGAAATGAGCCATGGGGCTTGAGAACGCTTAGTGGGGCTGACTGTCCAGCAATTGGGCTCGAAAAAACACAGCGGGGACGAATGGCAAGCCATTGAGCTCGTAAGAGGGCAGAGAAGGCGCGAAACGAGCCGTAGGGCTTGAGAATGCATAGTGAGACCAGCCATTGAGCAATTGGGCATGAAAAAAACATGGCGGGGGCAAACGGTGAGCTGTTGGGCTCAAGGAAACACGGCGGGGGCGACCGTCAAGCGATCAGGCTCAAAAGAGGGCGTCGGTGGCACGAAAAAGGGCATCGGTGGCATGAAATGAGCCATGGGGCTCGAGGAAATGGGGTGGGGGTGACTGTTGAGCGTCCGAGCTTGAAAAGGGTGGAGGTAGCATGAGATGAGCCCTACGGCCTTGAGGAAACATGGCAGGGGCGACTATCGAGTGATCGGGCTCGAAAAAGGGTGGAGGTGGCGTGAGATGAGCCATAGGGCTTGGGGAAACACGGTGGGGGTGACTGTCGAGCGATCGGGCTCGAAAAAAGGTGGAGGTGACGCAGAATAAGTTATGGGGCTCGGGTGGGGGTGACTGTTGAGCGATTGGGCTCAAAAAGGGGAGGAGGTGGTATGAAAATGGGGAGGACAGTGTGAAACGAGCATTTGGGCTCGTGTAGACACGGCGGTGCCTGACAAAGGAGGGCGGAGGCGAAGGGTGTGTGGTGGTGCCCAAAAAAAAACACAGTGGGGGCGTGAAACAAGCAGTCGGGCTCGTACAGTCATGGCAGGAGCGACGGGAGAGCGGTGGCACCCGAAAAACACAGTGGGGTGCGAAACGAGCGGACGGGCTCATATAGACACAGGAGGGGGGGTATGGAAAGGCAGTGGTGCCCGAAAAAGGATGGGGAGGGCGATGTATGAGTGGTGGGGGCCTGAAAAGGACTGGGGGGTGGATGAACGGAGGCGCTTGAAAAAGAAAGGTGGAGGGCGATAGGCGGGCATTGGCGTTCGAATTGACATGGTGTGGTGCGTCGGCAGTAGGGCAAGCGAGCAAAGATGAACATGATTAGTAATCCAATTACTCGCCGAAAAATTACAAGTCTCAGTGCACTCCTTAGAATAAATTTTTATTAGGATCAAATGCTAATATGTATGTATTGGTAGTAGTATCTACTGTATGTACTCCAGGGACTGTGGGTGCTGCGCCCTGTCAACCTTGCTGGCGTGACATACCCTGACACGCACTGTGGAGCCAGGTGCCTGTCACATTGCTAGGGTATGGTGTTGTAATGATACTGTAATGATACTGTAATTTTAGGCATTATTTTGTAAGGCCTGGGAATCTGTCCCTAAATCAATGTTTTGCTGATGGGGTTTGGTTAGTTGCCAAGCTGGTAACCTGGAGAAGACTATCCTTGACTTGGATTGGCTTAAGGGTTGTATCATGTCAAAACTTAAAGTTTCAATAGTGGGACTCAAAGTTGAGCAGAGTTCACACTGTGGTTCACACTGTGCATTGCACCACACCACACCACACCTGATGTGTGAATATAGTTAAATATTACATAATATGACCCAACCGCACACATGCAACCAGTCACTTGTGAAGGACACTACATAGATTGAGTTACTCTAGTACTTGAAATTACATCTGTTTGAAAGCGAGGAGTTCCTCTACCAATTGATATCTTTTGGCTTCACCTGGTGCCATTCCATTTGCTAATGGCAAATCATGTAATTATTACACATCAGCAAAACTGCAAAAAGTCTGAATATACTGGATAACTAGATGACTAGTAACTGGACTGACTAGACTGACTGGATTCACTAGACCACTAGATAACTGGATGACTAGACTGACTGGACTAACTGGACTAACTGGACCACTATGTGACTGTGTGACTGGGTGACTGGATTGACTGGATTGACTGGACAACTGGATGACTAGGTGACTGGACTGACTGACTGACTGGACCACTGGATTACTGGATTACTGGCCTAATAACCTACTGAATTACTAGGCCATTGGTTGACTGATTTCATTGTATACCTTGTTGAATTGTTGACTAGACTGCTTATTCTACTGAAATTACTGTACCACTTCTCCTCTGTAATTGAGTCATTGATATTCCTGAATGGACTGCTTTATTGCTATATTTCTGAATCAACTGGACTGTTTGATTGACTTGGTTGATGTTGGATTGAATTACTTATCTGACTGACTCCAGTCAGTCCAGTATATTCAGAACTTTTGTAGTTTTGCTGATGTGCTGGGATGTAATTTCTAGCAGCACTTCATTCAGAGTGAAGTGGAGTCTTATAGAAGGTCTCACGTTCAAACTGTTGATTTGTGAGACTAGAAACTAGGCTGTATTTGCGTAGAACTAGCTGGTGTTACAAGTACATGGCTCCTACATATTTATACAAGTCTGAAGTGTGGGATAACATAGGCCTGAAAGAGAGATAGCCTAGAGGAGAACAGGAGTCCATGAAGGTGATACTGGTGGAAGTGGAATTAACTGGGATGGATCAATGGAAAAGTGATGGAGTTATGTGAGAATAAGGAAGGGTGGAGCTCTGTTAGTAATACAGGGCGAGGTAAGTTGTTAAGGGGAAGCATAGGAATAAGGTGTAAGAAAGAATGAGTATAGTGTGTGAACCAACCATCTTTTTAAATAGAAGCCGAGATGTAGAATCCTCCAATGAAGCGTGCATACTCTTGGTGAAAGAATTCCTGGTCTTCCTTGGTAATTGTAACATTACCCTCCTCGTAGCATCGAATCACTGATTTGATTTCATGGGTGAACTCAGAGTCTGAGTCCAGAGGGGGAAGATGATCTATGAGAGTCTGATGGAGTATCAGGGCAGTCCTGTTGAGTGTGACCTGGGGAGTAGATGGCACAAAAGGGGCATCAATATGTGGGGCAGTGGATGCGAATGTTGAAAGTATTCATTTCATTGCCTTATTTGCACTTCACGTTCTCACACTCTTCTTGGAACTTTCTTCAGAATCTACTGGAACACTATGGAAGATTCCTTATCTTCTTATCACTTATCTATGATGACATAGAGATAAGCTCCTTTTATGGTATTGGATAGTTCTTATCTACCTATAGCAGATATCGCTTATAGCTTTCAGCCTATAGTATTTATCACTCTTATCTTTGGCAAATGGCCTTTATAGCTCATATTAGAGCATTTATCCTCTCTGAGATTGTTCATCCACATATATAAACAATCTCAGTTCACTATATAGCTTGGGCTCGTTCGCCCTATAATATAAGCTCTTCTTCTCCCCTACCTGACTGGTGTTTATTATCGCTCAGAGGAACTGCTTCCAGACCAAGTCTTAAGTGCTCTCCATTTCTGTGAGTTGTCTCTCTCACAAGCTCTCCCTCCAGGCTGTCCCTCTGCATACCAATTGGAAGGTAGCACTTCTGATAGATTATGAGCCCTGCTTAGGTGGTATTTCGAGGATTCTGTTATTCTGATAATCCCCTTGTCGAAAGAACATTTGTAATATCTATGCCATTCTTCCATCAAGTGTTTGTGGATGCACTGGTTATGATGACCATTTGGTTCATTACCTTCATCAGGTCTGCTTTCATGCAGTACCTAGGTTTTGTGCAGATGTCATGAAACTTCCATATCCTATTCATAGGATGGGGTTTCTTATCCTTTATCTGGTATCTTGACAATGTCATCGAACCAAGACTATACTTATGAACTCCCTTACATCTGTTGCATAGGACCACTCATCCTAGACCTTTCTTAAGATATAGTACGTGCTGAGTGGCATGAGGATGATTGTAAGGTAAAGAGAAGGAAAGGAAAGGAAAGACAATGTAGGATAAAGAAAACATGAAAATGTGAAGTATAAGCATACTGATGATGGAGAAGAATGAAAATGAAGTGAAATGAAAAGCATATAGTGACTCTATCAAGGGTGTTGCATTCCTTACACCTGCTCCCTTCTAAAAATTACAACTGTCCTCAGTTGCACTGTGAACTAATCTTTTTCAGCAGCAAGTGTTACGATTGTGTCATAACAACAAGCTCTGTGAGCTTATCAGAACATAGATCACCCTTATTGGACAAGATCTGGCTGCAAGAACAGCTTATCAAGTCCTTGCATGCACTTCAGATGTATCAATTTTTGTTCTTATATAAGGCTGTGCTTTATCTTATCTTATCATGGTGTGGCTGTGCCCCACCATATCTTATCTCTTATCAGTGGCTGTGCCATACTCATCTTTCTGATTAGATAAAGACAGCACCTTTATCTCCACCTCTAGATGTTGTCACATCACTTCTTTGGCTGGGGCATATGGCGGAGAGCGGGTGTGTAATATTGGTAGATACAGAGTAATCTATACAATGTGACGGACTGAGGGGTGTACAATATTTATGAGGATGGAATGTGGGTGGCAGCGTGGAGCGCTGTCCAGCTCCAGGACCTGGGCTGTGGATGAGCTGCTTTCCCAGGAGGTAGTCGTTCAATGATGCATGCAGTAGGAGGCAGACGAGACCTACCCGATCATCTAACTGGTGGGAGGGTGAGCTGGAGAAATGTTTCATGGACTTTGGGCACTGCTTGGATGTAGGGCACCAGAATTTGGGCATAACGGTGCAGGTAGACTAGAAAGGTGTCGCTCTCCCACCTCCCTTTGGATTTTATGACCTCGAAGGGGACATTGCGCAGCAAGTACTTGAGGGTGGAACCAATTTGTATGCCATGACCCTGCAGGGGGGGATGTCTGGCCTTTTTCAGAGCGAGAGCAAGGGTGTTGAGGAACTTCTTTTTGATGAGAGGTTTGTGGCTCTTGCCATTGTGATACACGAAGAGGGGACCCTGGGGGGGCAGTTGGTTGATTTGAAGGTGATTTTCAAAGGCAGACTGGGGATCTGAGGGACTGTCCTGTCTTGCCCAGGTGATATCTTGCCCTTTATATCCTGTTTTGGCCCAGGGCAAATGAAAGTTCATGACCATGTTGCTGTGGCAGTCCTGCTGGACAAAGACGGCTGTGGGTCTGATGTGCTGTGAGGGATCGAAGGCTTTGAGCTTCGGGATGGTGAGTTTGCCCATGTGTGCTGTACTGTAAAATGCAGTGGTGAGGCAGGCGAAAACCGCTGCATGCAAGGGGGAGGAGAGGGAGAGTTGGTTGCAGATAGCAATTAGGATGTCGACGGTGTAGGGGTCCCTCTGGGCACGTGTGGATTGGGAGGGTGCTAGGGAGAAGGCAGCTTTCAGCAGGGCATCTGTTTCAGTGTTGTTCAGGGACCAGGGTATGCCGTGCATTGTGTGCCATGCTTTGATGCCACTGAGATAGTTGATGACGGTGCTGCCCAAGTAGGACCCCACTATAAAACAACAAACCTGGGTGGAGTGACACCCAGGGAATAGGTTGCAAGGGGGTCTAGGTGCGATCTGTTTGGCCCAAAAGAGGTCCGAGATTGTTTGCTGAAGTCCTTGGGGCTAGAAAGTGGGCCGAAGGCATGGGAAACTGGAGTCCGAAAGTCCATCGGTCCGTGGAAGTTCGAAAATGTGGTCGAAAGGTAGAGGGAGAAGGGAGAAGGTCGCTGGAGTCGAGGGAAAGGTTGTTCAGGCAGTCAGAAGATGTTAGATGATACGTGGTAGGAAGTAAATTATATGGGAATGTGCTAAGGGTCCTTAAAAGGGGCCAAAAGCCGTTGGGCCTTGTAGCTAAGGTACGACGAACTGTAACTAAAAGGAGAATGTCCAAAAACAGAAGTCTGATGTAGATAGACCAATGTTTTATGGACTGAGAACAGAGAACAAGACTAAGAAGTGGGCCGACATTTAGTCTGAACTGTGGGAAAAACGTCGGTCTTGCAGACTGATGGGCCGAGAGCCTCAAACATGGGCCGAGATAGGCCGAGATAGTCTGGACTGCAGGAAAAAGTGTCGGCCCATCGGACTATGAGTCTATGGAGTGTTGTCGACTCAAGACTCGACTTGGGGTTGTCAGGTAGTGCCTGGATCAGTGGAAAAGGACCAATTATAACCGTAGAGCGGTCCCAAGCTCTACACCACCAGGCTTGATATAAAAGCTGTGATGATTGCGCTGCCCGCTAGGGTGCGGTCTTGTTTAGGGATGCGCTTGGTATCACAGAAGACATGGAAGGCCAGGAGGCCGGTGCTGTATGTTTCCTTGGTGCTGTCTGCCCAGGTGTGCAATATTACTTGGTAGATGTGGGCGATGTCGTCTGCTGATAGCAGGGCCTTGGAGTCACGGGGGGACTGCCGGTGCACCGGGGACCATAGGAAGAGGCGATCCCAGGCTTTGCAGGGGGAGCAGAGTGGTGATGGCTGCAGGAGGGAGACAGAGAGAGGTGAGGATGCTGGTTCACCGGCCCGAGGTAGGGTTGCAGTGTGGGGTTTTGGTGTGGAGTTGCTATGAGGAGGTATATGGGGTGATGCCAGGCTCAGGGACGAGGGAAAGTGGTTGCCCTGGTGTGGGGAACGAATAGTTGACAAGGTAGGGTTGGAGATCATCTGGGATGGGCGGGGCGGGCAAGAGAAGATGTGTGGCGGGTAGTATACCACAGGAGGGGGGGTCAGCAGGGTTTCATGCGCTTGGGATGTATTTGGCAGTAACCTGGCAGTGAGCATTGTGTAAGATGCCATGGAGCCACTTGAACATGTCATTGACGTGGCGATTTCTGCTGCGGCCATTTTTCCATGCATTGATAACGCCAATGTTGTCTCCAAAAACCTGGAAATGAAGGTTGGCAGCTCCAGCGGTGAGAAGGATCCACACTAAGAGTTTGAAGCTGACACTCTTGGCCCAGCCAATGTCTCGTCCATTGGATTGCCACCCTGGGCGCAGGCGCCAGGCATGCCAATGGTTGTTAACCACAACACCAATACTGACTCCTGAGCTGGCATCTGAGAAGGCCTGGAAGTCAAGGACTGGGTAGGGGCCGGGAATGGGAATGTTGGGGAGGGGAGAAACGGAGAGGGTGTTGCGCCACCACTTTAGGTTGTGGGGCGTAGCGTGCGGTGGGGTTCTGGGCATGAAGGATTGGACTCCGAAGACCCTGAGCATTGCCTCAGGTTGATTAGGTATGCGCAGCCAGCTAGGAAGACCAGGGAAGCGTGGAGTAATTTACTGTATAGCTTTTGCACCTCATGAAGGTTGTAAGTCCGCTTGTTCTCCCAGGTGTCAATAGCAGCTAGGTACTTCAGGCGCTTTGCCTCCATTAGGGTGACGGTATAGGCTTCGAGATCCCATAGGAGGCCTATGAAGACCAGAGAGAGAGAGAAGGGGATATCCTTTGAGGATTCCCAGGGGATGCTGAGTGGGTTGGTGATCCAGTCAATGTTGTCGAAGTTGTAGCAGAAAGCAGCATCATGATTGGATCTTGGTGAGATATTGGTGAGGTCCTTAATTGGGAAGGTAAGGTCTTTATCAAACTCTTTGGTGTTCCCATTGGGAGAGGTTTCACCCACGAATCATGTGCGACCGCCCTGTGTGACGTGCGACTTTTCCCCTTGGATCAATGAAGCGAGGGAGGCTCGAGTTTCATTGTAGGCACTCAGGTGTGACTGCTGAATGTGGAAGAAAATGTGGTCGTCAACCCAACACGCGATGGGCCTGATGTTCACATACCATAGGATGTCTGCGCCAGCACCACCAATTAAACCATATATACCTTTTGAGGGGCTGAAGCCGAAACAGAATGAAGTGTCAATGGCAAATTTGTCCTTAGATAAATGTACGACTAAGGAGGGCCACTGCAATGGGTGGGAGGGAACAGTTCTGTATGCCTCTACGATGTCTCTGACTGCTGCCTCAGAGCCAGGTGGGAGACATGAAATAAGAGGAAAGACAATGTGGAAGGTGCTGTACTGTGCCGGAAAGCAGCTGGGATCTACTCTATTATTAACGGATGAGTGCATGTCCGTGGGCTTGTATGGGTATGATAGATTTTGGATGAGGCGATATTTGCCAGGCTTGCCAGGTTTGGGAACTAAGGACAGAGGTGCTGTCTGGAATGGGCCAATGGCGTTTTCAATGACGTTTTTACTATATGGACCGATGTAGCGACCTTTCACAATCTCTTTGCACACTATTTCTCTGAATGTGGGGGTGAACTCCAGAATGGAGGGGTTATTTGGCAGTGTAAATGATGTGGGTGGATTAGGGATACTGATGGCGAAACCGTAGTGTAGGCCATCAGGTATGGACAGGTATTGAGATGAGAGACTAGAAATATACAGCCACTTTTCCTAGGCATTGGGTATGTACAGGGTCAGTGCCTTAGAGCTTCTGTGCCTTAGGGCATGCTTGAGCTCCATGGTCGGTGCTTCCATATCTGGAACACTTGTGTAGTGTGGAGGTGTGCTTGGCCTGGCAGCTGAAGGGACACTGCCACTCAATGCAAACCACATGTCCTTTGGGGTTGATGAGGTTGCCATTGGCGTCTTTGGAGCAGTGCACCGGGGACCCATCTCATAAGGTGGTATGGATGCAGTTGCATACATTGTGTGGGAATCTCCCAAGACACTTGGGGCATGCCGAGCAGCTGCCCCGGCTCTTGGGGTTGCTGGCCTTCACCTTGGGAAAAGGGGACCAGGAGGAGGGGAAGGCAGAGGGCTTACACAGGTGCCAAAAGGAAGGCGATGGGTCCTGTGGGTACCATGGGCGAGATGGGCCCGGAGATAAGGAGTGGTGGTTGTGGCTGTGCCTGCTCTGGAGGTTTGACTCACGGAAGTAGCGGCTGGCCCCGATGGGGCACAAGCAGTTGTGTGAGTGTTTGCCCCTACCCATGAACTTGAGCATCTGAGGGGTGTGGAGGGTTTTGGCGCGATTGCAAGGATGTGAGTGTGTGTGGTATGGGGTGGCCATCACCATAGGTGAATGGAGAGACTAGGGTAGGTACACAGTTGCATGGGTATGTGATTGCATAGGAAGTTTGAGATCCAGCACGATTGTGGTACACACGAGTGCACAGCGGGTGAGATTGGCGAAATACAATTCTGACATGGTGTGATGTTGCATGGGTCAAGTATGCATGTAAGAGGGAGGGGGAAAAGATCCAGGTTAGTGGTGGAGTTTGGGGGGGAGGGTGGAGAGCACTGACCTGTAGCTTGACCTGTTGGCTGTCGAAGGCTCGGACCTCGTCCAGGATGGATGCCATGAGGCATTGGTTGATTAGCGAGATGTCGTATCCATTTCCGAGCTTGAGTTCCCAGTGCCAGTCCAGGCAGACTTGTGAGGCATATGTGAGGATGGTTTTCTATCCGTGGGGGAGCTGAAGGTATGGGTGCTTCTCCAGAAACCAGAAGAATTTGGCAAGGGCGCTGAGGTTCCCCTCCAGCCACTGAGCTTTCTTTGCATAGTTGAGGAAACAGTGCTTGGCTTGCAGGAAATCTGAGAACAGTAGAGCGTGGTCAGGAATGACGTTTTTGGACGTGCACACTGAGGCAATGGAGCAGACCATTAGGTGATCATCAACCCAGGATACGCTGAAGGTGTCATCTGCTTGGGATGTGCTGTGGTTGCGAGCCACGTCATTGCAGCCGGCGAGGGAAAAATACCACAGCTCGATGAACTTGAAGGAGTTGACCTTCTGGATTGCGTTGTAGAGCTCAGTATTGCTCTAGGGTGATATCCATGTGATTTGCCACTTTTCAGGCCTGCCCCGACAACAGCTAGTCCAACCCCAACCACCTGACGACGTCTTGGGCCAAAAGACCGACAGCCCGGACTGCTTTTAGCCCTATTGTAAGTGGACCGACGATCTCGGCCCAAAGTCCACATGACCGACACTTTTTCCCACGGTCCAGACCATGCGTCGGCCCATCCTACAGTCCTCGGACCGCTTCATTTCACTTCAGACTACCCTATTTAGGTCTCCCCTATCTCTGACAGTGCGTAGTACCTTAGCTACATTGCCCGACGACGTTTTGGGCCTACTTACATAAGGACTCCACATGTATTTACACATGTATCTACCTTTACCTGCCTTTTCCTACCATCTACCTGCACTTCTACCTCCTGTCAGACTGCCCGAAAACCCTTCCAAATGCCCGAAGACCTTCCTACCTACCTCCTCTACATTTCCCCAGTCTCTCCTCGACCTCCTTGACCGAGTCCGCACTTCGGACTTTCGGACTCCGCTTTCCCACGCCTTCGGACCAAGCATCAGTCCATCCTCGAGGCCTCAAGACATCAGCAAACGCTCACGGACCCCCTTTGGGTCGAGCCTATCGCGCCCAAGACCCCTACCATTGGTCTCCTGTGTGTAAGCACAGAGAGGATCGCTGTTTTACAGTGTACTGGGAGGGGGGGAAGTCAGGACGTCTGAGACCAGGGCACCCAGGATGAATTCATTCATCTTGGGCTTTTTCTTTTCAGCGTTGACGTGTTCGCGCTCTGCTTCCTTGGTGGCTGCTCGCTCTTCCTGCTCGCGAATCAGGTGGTGCTCCTACTCTATCTTGTCAGCCTGTCTGACATTGAGTTCTCGGCAGGCATTCCAAGTGGTGATGCGGATGACTCACTCTGCTTGCCAGGCTGCAACCAGGCACTCAATAACTTGGTCCTCATTTTCCTTGTAAGCGATGCAGAGACCATCACGGATGATGGTGAACTTGTCTCTCCTGAAATCAGGTAGCTTCCAGGTCGTGGTCTGCCATACTGGGCTGTGCAAGAGTGACTGGTCGGTTGTGGTAGAAGGGAAGAGAAATGGAAATGAGTGTTGGGGGCACAAAATGACCGAGGGATGAAAAAGGAGAACCGGAGCACTGCTCTCGGTGAGCAAGCCACGAGCGAAGGTGGTGGCGGAAGCAGAGGAGCGATGCCACCACCACCTTCACTTGGCCAAAGACTATGCTCTGGCCCATGCCGAGGCACGTGACAGAGCAGCACACCACACTCCCTGGAGCCTTTGACAACAACCCCTAGAAGTGCTAGCAGTCACCCCTTAAAGAGGCTAGACCTCACCACATCTAGACTTCAATGACTCATGGTTACCAGCCATAGCTTTGCACTATGTCCATAACGTCACCACCCTTTTTTCTATCTAGGGCAGCGCCCTTCTTGAACCTTTGTTTATAGAAGCCAGAATGCTTCTCCCTCTATGTCAAGAAGGCTGCACCTTCTCTTCTTTCATTTCCTACTAGGTATAGGGTATGGACTTTCTTTTCTCTCTTGGTCCGTATCTGTAGATTAGACCACAACATGTATATACACAAGTAGTGTGTATACAAGTCCAAGGTGCTTGCACTGGCATTCCCAGTCAAGTTCACTTGGGCCTGAACCTCCCTAAGCCTGCCCAGCCTTGATTTCAACATCACATCCCTCTTTCTTGGACTCCCTGGTGTTGGCCATAGTTGACAAGGGGTAACCTAAGACCTTGATTGGTTTAGGGTTGTATCAGCAAGGTCACCAGAGTCAATGAACTGAGTGACAGACAGGTTCAAGAGGAACTGGGCATATGAAATGTAATGGAAGGCAGTGAAATGAAGCTTGGAGACTATGCTGTTGACTTCAGCAAGGCAATATGTGCTGTGAGGTAAGCAGGAAATGACGACCAAGGGGCCAAAATAGTGTGGTCAACACTTGGTACTTGAGGCAGGCTCAATTTTCTTGTTGAGTATGAGGACAAGTGAACTGAATGGAAAGTCATGGTTATGGATGGAGTGGGTGACTCAGCACATAAAATTGGCTATAGAGTTAAAGTGGGTGCATAGAACACAGTCATGGATAAGTTGGAGATCGTTGTCCCGCTTGACTAGCTGGTGAGCATGAATGGCAATAAGTGAGGATGTGTTAAGTTTCGTATGCGCCCTCTTCCAGCTCTATGTGAGCACTGCTCAATGGACAGGTTGGTTGAGCCCTCCATTCATTGGTGAGTCAGCTAAGGGATCATTCCACAAAATAAAGGGTCAAGAAGAACTCACCCAGTGGTACCCACATTGAGCCAGACAAATCAAACAGTGAGACCGCCACATCAGGAAATGCCCACAGCGTGAGGGAACATCCTAGAGATGATCAGGATGACCACATCGACCAAATAAATGAGCTCACCAGAGCCCACTATACCACCAAGGGACCCAGGGAGGTGAGGAGACCCATTGAGGGTGAAATGGGTAGCTAAAAGGTTGTCGAAGGCACTGGATATGATGGTATACAGCCCAGTATCCACAGGAATGAGCACACTATGTCGAGGTGTGGGCTCAGGAAGTCATAAGGGTAAGGGGGTCAGGTCAAGAGGTGTTGAGGGCAACTGGGACCGCCAGAACATTGTCAAAGGTGCCACATCAAGATCAAGGGCCAGGAGATCAGTCAAGCGAGCAGGTTGAGTCAAGAGCTGTTGAGCGCGATTGGAAGCACAAACACGATGGCGATGGCGCCAGATACGACAGGAGACAGTGGGGAATAGATGGTGTAATGAGCACAGCGTGCCATGACTCAAAATGAGTCGAAACGGATGCGATAGCTGAGTACCAGGTGAGTCAGCACAAGCAGCACCAGTGTACAGTGAGGAATGTACCTGGACCACCCATGCCATGACCATTTGGACCCACCGCGTTGTGAATGACTTATAACATGGCCTACAAGTGCTTAGTTATCCCAGATGGACCTACTTGGTCACACAGACGCATTAAGGCTGTACCAGGTGAATCAGATGTGGAGAGAACATTGCATATTAACCAAAATGTGTGTAGGAGTGACCCAGAGTTGCCAATCAAGGATGTGCGCGTGCATCTACTTAATGGGGCAACTCAGATGCAGCCAATGCCTGGGCCACTGACCATGTGATTCTTAAATGATGGATGACTAGAATTAACAACCGCATCTCCACAGACCACCTTATAGCAATAGTATGAAAAGAACCTAGTCTGACACACAGAGTAAAAGAGACCTGGAAACATATAATCCACAAGCTACCCAGGCCCCCTAGTCAACGGGGAGGTAGTGTAATACAAAGTCCCACACACACCGTAACCAGGGTGTGCGTAAGTACATTTTCCCTTGGATTGGACTGGAGTTCTCCTTATGTAGCCTCTACATAATATGCTGCATCTACAGACTACAATATTTGTCTTATAAATCATTTAGTATTTTTCATTTGATTCTAGCTTGCCCTCCATGAATATGCCTCTAATAGCAAAACGAGGCTTTCAATAAAGTTTTGCCTAGGAGACGGTGTGTTATGCATAGTACAACATGTGGCAGAATTTTGCTCAGACTAGGATAGCAAGTCCCAGTCACATGCAAAGAGAGTTGGATTTCCCCTTAACCCTATAGTAGCAGTGTCGCCACCCAGCCTATTCCCAAGGCTGACCTCAGGATCTCAAGTGCCCTGTTCAGCTCGGTTTGTTACTCTTATGTCGTAGGGTCCCATAGCCACTTTCTGATCATGGGCTGTTATAGACTTATTCAGGCTTAAACACTATTGCTTAAATATGAATCCATGATGATAATGACGCAGTCTTCCGTCAAGCCCAATCCCAATTGCAAGAGAAGTCGCTTGCATGGCTAACATGATTTCTCATCTCTAAATATTGAAGACAATAACAACTCTGCCTCAGCATTTTACCATATTTGCTGATATTCTACCCACTGTAAATGTGATGCTAGTTAATGTTATGATTGGATTATAACATCAAGCTTATTAAAGTCTATCCAAGCCTATCAGAAGCCTATCTAAGCTTATCTAAGCTTATCAGAATGTAGATCACTCTTATCAAGTCTTATCAAGCCACTGGATTGGTTTTTCTGCACTTATCTAAAGGCTAGATGCCTTATTATCCTTATCTATGGGGTTGATCTCCTTATCAATCCTTATCAGGGTGATGTTCACCCTTATCTATCCTTATCAGCTGCAAGATCAGTCTTATCAACTACAAGATAGCTATCCTATCTTATCCAGATGTTGATCCATCTTATCCTGCTTGATCTCCAGGTATCACATCCTTGAGGCATGATGTCAAGACATGCTTGGGACATGCAAGTGCCTCATGGCAGCCTCATTCCTAAAGGCTAGACCTTTCCAGTATGCTTCTTCCATGCTTTCTATATATGCATGTATTCCTATACAGGGCATAGGATATAACCTCACCTCCTATTTATGGTATATATCTGTAAATTAGGCTCAAGCATGTACAAAGGGACCTTAGTAGTATATATACAGGGGGTGGGCATGGCTGGTAACCCCAGTCAAGTTCACCTTTTGAGTCTATGCCTCCCTAAGCCAGATCGAGCCTTGATTCCAACACCCCTCTATGTTTCCCTTCCCTATACTCCCCTTTTTCCCTTGACTCCCTGGGGTTTGATTAGTTGCCAAGCTGGTAACCTGGAGAAGACTATCCTTGACTTGGATTAGGCTTAAGGGTTGTATCAGCTAAACAGTTACATGCCCCCCTCAAGCTTCCATTCAGGTCTTTTGAAGCTCACCATTGCGAAAATACTCTATCAAACATTTCACAGGGATGGGTTCAGTTCAAGTCCAGTTATGAAAGAACTTGCATGTCTGGCTTGAGCATGTGACTCCGAGTTGATGATAGCGGGTATTTCATCAAAGTTTCTCTGTATCATGGGACATTGACGTGCCTCCCATTGGTTGCATAGATCGATTATAGCAGGTGGTCTGTCCAGATTTACCATCGATGGAGTTTAACGCAAGCACTCAGGATCTCGACGATGATCTCACCCTGAGCCTTGGTTGTGTCATGACGATGTGCTAGTGCTGGTGCTGTGACTACCTCCACACACCCTTGCCCATGTCCATGTACCAGTGGAAACCTGACATGAGTTCTCATCCTTGCTCCACAGATCGATTTCATTGACCAGTATACCCCAGGTTGGTGTGAAACAAGACCTGAGATGCTGGCAAAGCTTGTATCCATGACTAAAGTGGAAGGGTTGTGTTTGGCACTCTCATTGAAGTGTGCCTGTCTGGTTGAATGCTGAACCGCTATCGACAGGTCTCTGAACATCTGAACAACACCGACAATCACAATGGTTGCATATGCTCTCAGGAGCTGATGGTGGACTTCTCTCTCCCCCCTTCTCTCGGTCATCCATCACTGATGAAAACGTTGCACAGATCAATTCCTCAGGTGGTCATTTAGTGCCAGCCGTGGTTCACACAATTCTTCATTGTCCAATGGCCTGGTCTACTTTGATGCCCTGGACTTGTTGAGTCCCTCGCTCTCGCACTCTGTGCTTGAGGTCAACTTCAAGGTAAGGAAGCTCTTGTTTGGATCTGGCCTTATGCATTCACCTTGCTTTCAATCACAGCTTGCTGGATATGGTCTGGTGGCATGCCTGTTGACATGCCTTTCTTGTCACCCTTGTCTCTCAACCATGTACAGTGGACTTTGGGTTCCGTTGAGGGCACTATGTCTAATGGGCAGGGACAATGCTGCAGATGATGTTACCTGGCTCGCAGGTAGTGTGTCACCATTGTTTCTTTAGGCAGCTGACTTGCCCACCTGTCACAGATGACATCACCCAGCATAATAGCCAGTAGGGGTTTACCATGCATGGAGGCCAACGCAGTGGCTCATGTTCATTCATCACCATTTTCCTTGACAGCTGCCACACTCCCCCTCTCTCTGATCACGTCTGCAATGGCAAGTACACCCACAGATCATAGCAACATTTACCACAGCCATATGTGGACGCCACCCATTGTCTTCCTCATAACACAACCAAATTTCTCAGAGCCATTGTGACCCACCACATTCTCAATCTCCCATTGACAAGCTACTGTCCCCTCACTGGGGACACAAGGGAACTCTGGCATTCTAGAGTCTATTCACCACTTTTCACGTTGCTATTACTCTCAAAAAGCAATGACGTCCTTGCCCATTATTAGCATGTACCACTGCTCTATCGCAGCAGGCAGTGCTCCAACTCCTCTATCAAATATCTCCTTTTTGTCAAATTTGTTAGATGTCTGCATAAATCCCCTTATCTTCCATCCACCTTGCTGCCACAATGAGAACCTGGGTTCCATTACTGTCTGCTGCGAACACTGCAAAAACTCCTTGTACTCCGTGAAGCCCATCTTCCACTGAAACTTGGTATACTGTGCAGATAACGAAGATAAGACTTGGCTCAATGTCACAGCGAATGGCTGTGGCAATGCCTTTAGAAGCCAAAGTCCTCCTGTTTGTCCTCTGCAAAGATTATATAATATGCTCTTGTTACCCTCCATCAAATACACATTGGCAGACTGGGAGATTCTCAGATGAGCAAGCCATTGCAGCAACACACTGAGCTGGCAGGGCATGGGCATTAATTTTACTCTTCACACCCTTGCCATTCAAATCAGACTGGTGGGCACCACTCCTCTAGTGTTGGTGCTGTTCACTGCTCAGCTGACATTGGAGCCATGGACAGTCCCAGTTGTAATACCTCACCCTTGCCTCCCCCACCATGCTCTCTTCAATGCTTGCGGTCACACTTTCTGAGGTCTTCTGAATATGGGGGGTCAGAAGAGGATGAAGAGCTGTGCTACTCTCCCTCACTGAGGATGCCCACGTGAACTTGCCATTGTCAACTGGGCAGGCACATGCATCTTCGACAGACACTGGTGTAACTCAGGTGATCAATGGCACCGGTACTTGACAGCCAACCTTTCTATCATCAATGAGCTGAAAGAACAAGGGTGAAGTTGTGTGCCCACGCTCATGTTTTTCTACAGTTTTGTGATCGTACATTGTCTCTTGCAATGACAACGTCAGTTTTGACGCTGGGGATAGATACACCTGACTCTAATGTTCGATAACCTGACCACTCTCAACATGGTTCTCGATAGGATGCAAGAGGTCAGCATATACCTCATGTATGACACACAATATATCAAGAATCGCCTCAACCTCCTCTGGTACACTGGTGATGAACCCTTGGCACCTCGGACCCACTCAACGTGACTATGACCGCTTGTGACCTCGTCTTCGGTCCAAACAGGTACCACCATGTCAGTTCTGTCCTCAACTGCCAAGATTATTTTTGGTCCTTATATGCTGCTGGTGCTGACATGCTGATACAAGACATGTACATGGTTAGCAACAATGTGACCTGGTCCAACGAATGGAACATGCTTTGCTCACCCAACTATGGTGACTGTGGCTGTGACAACTGCATGAGCGTCCCTGTGGGGGACGATGCAGCTGTGTTGCCCAACTCAATGCAAGGTTCTGGTCAATAGCGACGTCGGGATCTATTTCGACATTGTGGATGGCATTGCAAGCTTTGTGAATTGGCTTGAAGTGAGACAGTGTGGACCACCCCTCAGGTGTTTGGTGACAGCCAGTGAGTCCCCCACCTTCATGCCCTGCCTTCACTGACCCTTGTGTGCAGGTACTGGCTGTGTTTTCCGACAGGTTATGCAGACTGATGGCATTGCCCACTGGAATGACCCCACTGCACCCAACACTGCACCCGACATCAAGCCTGCATGTTGGCATTGGTGCTCAGCCTATCCCGGATCACGCCCTATCTCTTTGACATGGTGTTGGTGCACACAACGTATGTCATCAGTGGGGCGCTGGTCATGACATGAATTAGCACTGACAAAGCAGGGCCAGCGCTCATCCTCGTGACCAACCTTTTGAGGTGGCTATTCACACACTCAACCCTGTAGTTGTGGTCAAAGTCCGCAGTGCTGCTGTCCATACGGTTTTGGCCACTGTATGTTTGGTTTCATCAGGGTTCGAGTTTCAGGGACTCACATACAACTCATATAGATTTGATGATGCGGTTGCCATCTATGTCGATTATAATACCTGCATCCAAATCTTCAATTCTATCACAGGACTGCCTGCCATGGAGAAGGAATGGTGTGGCATTCAAATAGCTGGGAACTTTCTGATACAATTTTGTTTCACTCAGTGTGACAAGTGCATGCTTGTCGTTTGGTCCAATGACCTAGATGACATCATTCCCTTATGCTGTGGTTTCAAGACAAGGTTGATCAAGCTCGTCTGGTGGGCTCAGGGGAGACCCTGTCTGTTTCCCCCCTCGGAACTTTCATCTTCCAACACCCCTTCCGATGACAACCTTGCCAAGAAGTCAAAGGAAGCCTCATCAGACCCACTCACTATCGTCAACAAGGGCTGCTATGGCTCAGACTGCACAAATGCCAAGCCAAAGTTGCCCTGGAAGTTCTTCAGCTGGCATTCAACCCATGCTGAGCAAGAGACAGATATGGAATGTGTAGCGTGCTCACTGGGCATTTAGATGTTGAAACATTTTCCCAGTTTTCATTGATAGCAGTGCTGCCATGCTCTTACAAGAATCACTCTTGGACAGAAACTGGTCCAGATTCATGCTTCTTGTCACCATGCCTTTCACGTTTTGTGTTTCCATCATCCATATGTTTGCTCTGTCAGCTTGATGCAAGCTCATTCAACTTTCCAGTTCTTCTAATTCAAATCCCTCACATCACCATCCAAATGCTGGTCTACAAGGAGAGCACAAACAATGTCAGTAACCATCAATGATAATGTCCATTGACTGCCTGACATTTCGTTGCAGTGTACCTTCTGTCTTTCATCTGAAAAAAGTCATGCAGATGTATGCCTGTCAAAGTGGGATCATTGGCCATCTTCGTCCATGACAACAGTCTTTAGTTGATATCTGAGGAAGACCACCAAGCGTGCACATTGCATTCTATGCAGATCATAACATCGGCTGGGTTGCTTGTCCAGCTTACATGAACCAGAGAATCAGGCGGGATGTGGTGGATCTGGACCCTGGTATAATGGCATTGTTTACAAGCAGGATTGCTGAGGTTGCTGAGGTTGCCAAGGATGGATTCATGCTTGGTCCTGTTGGGTCTGTGGTGTTGGTCGTGTCTGTGGAAAAAAATTCAGATTTAAGAGAAGAATGATGCATATCGTAGAAACCATGCCATCAGAACCGTCAGTCATTACTATACATGGTTTGCAGGTGGTGTCCACGACGTAGGCGAAGACACAGAGAGCAAGCCAGGTCCTGATGAAGGTGTTCACAGGGGTGTACTGTTCATTGGGTGGTGTGTGTCGAAACTGTGCATCTGTCCCTGTGGACCTGATTCTGCTCCTGCCTCAGTGACTTCACCTACTTCTCCCTCATCCATGTATCCAACAACTCTATCCACTGTCTGTACACAGATAATGTTACTGGTATGACAGTGAGCAGTAGGTTTCTGTTTCTGCATGGATAGAGGCTAATGTTCCTTCTGCCATAGATGATATTTCACAGTCAATGATAGAATGGGGTGTGTGTCTATTGTTACTGTTGACAGAGGCTGACATGCTGTGAGTCATAGGAGATTACCTGGTATAATAGCAAGCATTAGAGTAGATCCTATATGGATAGAGGCTAACCATCATGCATCAGCCTTATATGAGTGCATGTCTTGAATGATGATGATGCTATACCTGGCCATTTTAATTCAATGCTGGTGGCATGACTGCATGATTGCATTCTAAGGATAGAATACTAGACAGCTGGAGTGCAATGACTTTTGTAATGAGATGCTGGAAAGACAGGATGACAAGGTGAGGGGATGATTAGAGGGCTGGGTAATTGAAATACTTGGCAATTGGAGAAGTGATACAACCATAAGACCAATAATAGTCCTCAGGTTACCACTTGGCAACTAATACCCTTTTGGAAGGGGAGAGATAGGAGTAGGGATCTAGGTTGGGGCCTTAGAGAGGAGGATATCCAAGTGAACTAGACTGGGGTTACCAGTCAACATTCACTGGGTTTATATATTCAAGGACTACATAGGTTTATATAAGGCGTTTCATCTATAAGCATCCAAGCCCTTTGCCCTAGGGCGCAGGAGTGTGGCTGAAACGTGTATCAAATGTAAAACATGGTGATGGAACGGAAATGAAACATGTGAGATGGAAGAAGGGTGGAATGGAAGAGAAGGGAAGCATGCACAGGTCTTTGACTGCGTTAAGGGTTGTGATATGAGTGAGGTGAAATAAAGGGTGAAACAAGTGACGGTGGTGCAAAAATCAGAGGGCGAGACTATGGCTGTTGATCCTGTGATGAGAAAAAAGATAAGTCCCAATAAGATTAGATAAGAGGAAAAAGAAAGATAAGTTTATAAGTCCTTGAGATATCATCCGATAAGGACCGGATGAGAAGCAAAGCGTAACAAGAAGTGGGATGACTGGAGGGATAGAAGCCCAGAACAATGGAATACTGAAAAAGTGTAACACTGTAGAACTGGAGGACAGGATGACGGGATGACAGGACAGTTGGGATAGTGGAACACTACAAGACTGGGGGACTGGAATACTGGATGATTGAATGACTGGAATAGTGGGATACTGAATAACTAGAACACTACTAGTCAGGAACACTGCACAACTGGAACACTGGAATGATCAGAGGACAGGATGACTGGAATGATTGGAGCACTGGAATGATTGGAATACTGGAACAACTGGAATACTGGAAGGACTGGAATACTGGAACAACTGGAGTGGTGGAGTGACTGGAGTGCTGAAATGACTGGAATAGTGGAATGACTGGAGTGCTGGAATGACTGGAGCGCTGGAATGACTGGATGACTAGATCAAATAGCCAATGGTTTCATGGATTACTGGGTCACTGACTAAGTGATTGACCGGATGATTGCACAATCAGTTCATTGCTTGACTGGAATGACTGAATAAATGGATAACTAAATCACAGTATGCTTGAAATAACTGGATAGTTGGATAACTTAGCCACTAGTGCTTTGAATGTACTGTACTTTTGAACAGTTGAATTATTAAATTACTTTGGTTTTTGGATAATCACTGGATAAATAAAACACTGTATCACTTAACAACTGGGTTTACATTAACACTGAAACATTTAACTATTGAACTACTGACCTCACTGGAACTACTTGGCATTTAAGCCACTGGACTTCTAGATATGCTGTAATAACTGGGCTTGATGCCTTACTTGTTGTTTGAACTTTTGGAGCTACTGGATTTGCTATATGATTTATTCTCTAAATCACTAATCTACAATAGGCAACAAAACCGTTGCAATAACTAACCTTAACGTGGTGCACGAAGCACATCACAAGCACTTGTGGGAATTTCGCTTAGCTTTGGTGTGACCAAACAAAGTACAAATAAACAGCTACAAATCGGTTTTTGGGTCATGTGATTTGACCCAGAGTTGGCCATGATATAGCCATTTTAAGCCATATATATCATTGCAATAGTTTTGTTGCTAATTCATTTAAACAAGGAAACCATATGTTGCAATCAGGTATGAGTGTGGGAATAAGTCATGTAATGCATGAATAGTTCAACATGGTATAAACAAAGCAAAACGCCATCGCTTTCACCACTTCTTTCACCATAAAATCTTTTTCTTCTGACCAAATCAACTAAATTCTTGCTTTCTCGGAATTGGGGCAATCCACTTGCCAAATCTCTGCTTCTACTGGATTCAACCACTCTACTGTCAGCCATACTCACTCCAAACACTGTCCCAACATTCTCAAAGCATCTGGTGGTTGTCCATCTATTATTTCACCTATTGACATGCGACATGTCATTCAACTTCTTGGTACTGGAAAGGCTGAAAATGCAGTCCAGATTATCAAAACTCTTCAGGATGTGAAAAACCATTCCATCTTCCTCCAAACAATTTGCCACCACTTGAAAAAAGCTGGTATAAAGGCTGTGGTGAAGCAGAAACATCCTCTTCTCTCTCAGTGTCATAGGAGGAATAGGTTGAACTTTGCATTGAGTTACCAGCACTGGACTGTGGATGACTGGAAGCATATCATATGGTCAGATGAGATCAAAATCAATCACATTGGCTCAGATGGTAGGAAATGGGCTTGGAAAAAGGCAGGAGAGGGCCTTAGTGATAGACTTGTGGAGGGTACAGTGAAGTTTGGAGGGGGATCAGTGATGCTATGAGGTTGTATGACCTGGGAAGGGATTGGAATGGCTTGCAGGATTGATGGTAAGATGGATGCTCATCTCTATGTGCAGATTTTGGAGGATGAATTCCAGCAAACATTGGTGGACTATGGATATTCCCATAAGGACATTATCTTTCAACAGGATAATGATCCAAAGCATACCAATAGAAAGGCCAGGGAGTGGTTTGAAGAGAATGGATTTGAAGTCATAGTATGGCCTGCTCAATCACCAGATCTAATCCCATAGAACATCTATGGTTTCTCCTGAAAAGAAGACTAGCAGAGTATCCTGAGCCACCAAAGGGAGTATTGGAACTTTGGGAAAGAATTCAGAAGGAGTGGTACAAGATTGAAGTGGAGGAGTGTCAGAGATTGATTGAAAGTATGCCTAGAAGGGTTCAAGAGGTCATCAAGGCCAAAGGAGGATATACCACATACTAATTTCCATACCCTTGATACCAGCAACAAAATTGTTGCAATGACATGCATGGCTTAAAATAGCTATATCATGGCCAAATCTGGGCCAAATCACATGACCAAAAGAACAATTTGTAGCTGTTTATTTGTACTTTGTTTGGTCATGCCAAAGCTCAGCGAAATTCCCACAAGTGCTTGTGGTGCGCTTTGCACACCATGTCAAGGTTAGTTATTGCAATGGTTTTGTTGCCTACTGTAATTAAATGACTGATGTGCTGTATTTCTTGTTTATTGACTGTTTGAATCCACTGGATCCAGTACATCCAATCATATCACAACTTTTATAGTTTTGCTGATGCAGCCAAATTGCAAAGATCCGACAGCTAACTGGTGCTGGTGCAGTCCATCAGGCCAAACTTCTAGAGAAGCTTCCATGAGGTGATGATGGCGCTCAACACTGAGGCACGGACCTTGCCACGTGACGGGAATGACTTCCACAAAGAGCAAGATGATTGGGTGAAGGTGTTCAGGGCGGCAATGGTGAGTCCGAGTGGTAGTATCGTATGGGGAGGGCTAACAAGTTGTATAGTAGAATGTGTGAGGTGCAGTGATAGAGGCAGCTGTGGCAATTGATTTGGACACATCACTCACTGAGGACATTATCGAGCATTTAAACGAGGCTGACAGGTTCTTCTAGAAGTGGTTGACCCATATACCTGCACCATTGCGAGAAGAGGTCGTCTGTCAACAAGAGGTGGAGTATGCACTTGATGTAGAGATGAGCCCAGAAGAGGGCAGTGGCAGCACATCAGGTGAAGAGACTGCAGCGCCACCAATGACGATGACTGCAACGATGGAGAAGGAGGAGGTCATAGCTGCGGAGGCCTTCAGGGCAGAGCTCAGGGCAAAGGCAGCAGCTGTGGCTGTGAGGCAGGCCATGTTCTCAGACACACCATCCCTAAAGGTAAGTGGCACATTGACTGGGATGACAGAGCTGATACATTAGTCAGAGAGTGTATGAGGGGGAGGACAAGTTCGAGGAGGTGAGAAAGGCAAAGGTGGTGAAGACAGTCACAGTTCCATGTATCAGACAATAGGTGGAGGGAGATGCTGGTGGCCAGGGGGCTGACAAGGAGTCTGGTAAGGCGGCTGACAAGCCAGCGCAAGACAATGGCTGTTTGCAGTGCTGAACCACCAACCCACCTGTGGAGTGTACTCCTGGGCCAGGAGCAGCATGTTTTCAGTGTTACAACCAACAAATCCAGTGTGACCTGAGCACAGGGTGAATGGCACCAAGGAAGAAGGAGGCTATGAAGGGCAAGACCATAGCCAAGAAGGGTGAGTGGTCCAATTGTCATAGATGCAGCTCACTGACAACCAAACCAGCTGTTCCCAGAAAGACGATACAGTCTGCGGTGAAGGTGAAGGCGGGGCCAAGCAGGCGCATGCTAACCTTAATTTCTATTGATGAGTCCGATGACGAAGAAGATGTGGAGGAGACGACACTGGTCCAAGGCAAGGGCAAGGGAAAGGCCAAGAAGAGGGCTGCACCGAAGAAGGTCAGCAAATGTCAAGCCAAGAGTCCAGTGAAGGAAATCATATGTGAGGTCAATGTGCTCAAGGCTCGGCTCTACATCCTCCATGGCAGCATGAAGACCATAGAGTGCAAGCAGGATGAGATCCTTGAGCAGTTGAAGAAAATCACAGCTCAGTTGGCCAAGCTCTCTGAGCCTGAGGAGTCTGAGTAGGCCACAGTTCTTGTCGTCATCGAATAAGTAGTGCGTCTGTATAGTAAATAGTCCAAGCGTGCATGTATAAACAAACTCCGGGAAATGAGGAGAAGTGAAAGAGACTGAGACTGAGACTGAAATGAAAGTAAATGAGAGGAAGACATAGGTATATGTGTGGAGTACCACCTGTCTTGTCTTTCTCGGACTTCTATCTTTGTCTATGCCTACCAGGTCAGTTGACAGTTTTTAGGGTATATGGGGTGGTCTATATTTCTATGGTGGGCAAAACGGCGTGGTGTCTTGGTGCAGGTAGAAGTCAATGGGGAGACAGCGGGGGTATAGAGACACAGAGACGAGAGGAAAAGATAGAGACAGACTATGTTTTTGGTGTTATCTTTTTATTTCGATGGTCTATGTAAGTGATAGTTTTTTGTTCTCGAAACCAGTGAGGTCCATCACTGGGGTATCAGATCTGAAACAAATATAATCAGGGATGACATGGAAGGCTGCATAGTGCAGTTTGGAGATCACACTGTCCAACTCGGTCAGAATGTATGACCCGCCGGTAGTCCATCGAAGGACCACCAATGGGTTAAGGTATCTCAGCTTCATCTTTCAGTTTAGTTCCTTCTCAATGTGGATATTACGAATGAGGACCAAACTTCCTGGATGAAGGTTAAAGTCCTTGATCCAGCTCTTGAAAGTGGCCTCAAAGTGCTTTACTAAGTCAAAGTGAGCCTTCAAGATGTACTCACAGACAGACTCTAGGTCTTCCTGATGCTTTTGGAGCTGACCAGCCTGCCAAGTGATCAGGTCCAACTGAGTAGTGAAATCTGTTTCGGGGGGAAGGAACAAGAAAGATTGCTTTAGCAATGTCAAAAGGAAAGAGAGGCTTGATGCCGTAAACTATAAAATACAGCGAAAGACTAGTTGAGCGAATGATAGTTGTTTGCTCAGCCCAAAAGACTGAGTGAGCAGCAGTATACAAGCATAACTCCCCTTCTAGAGAACTTTTGATGATGGACACCCAGACATCAAAATGATGCCATTTGACCATGCTGTTTGCTTTGGAGTTGTAGGGGGAGATCTGAATATGGTGGATACCATATTGGGCCATAAGGATATCTAGACCTTGGATAAATGTGGGGCCATTATCAGTGACAAGTTCGAAGATAGGACTCCAACAACAAAGGAGGTCCTTGAAAATGAATGCAGCAACAGCTGAGCTGTTCTTGGTCTGATAGCGATACCTACCCAAGTGGGGCATCAGCATTGTGTCAATGTGGACACGTCAAAAGAGACCACTGATAATCGGGACAGTCAGGGGAATGTGAAAGTGAGCGATCTGGTGGACCTGACACTCATGGCAGGTCCATATGAACCATTTGATGTCATTGACCAACATTGGCCACCAAAAACAGAGGAGGAGACGAGTACGGACCATGAAGACACCTTTGTGTCCAAGGTCATCATGGGCCTCCTTGATAAGCCCGTATTATCGGACCTTGGATACTATAAGTTGGTGTTGACCGTATGGCTCTTGACGCCAAAGGGAGCCATAAAGAATGAAGCAATGGGTCACCGAGTTCACAAAGGTTTAGAACTCGGCGTCCAAGAGGTCCGTCAGGTGGATACGCATCTTGAGAAATGATCGAATGGACCGTAAACGGTCCTCCCTCACCTCGGCCTTCTTAGACCAGGATATAGAGGAGGAATCAGGGGGTGAGTCTGGCTCAGGCAAAGAAGATGAGGTGAAGACTGACACATAAGAAAGCGATGGCCACGGTGCCAAAAGTGGCAAGAGAATTGGATCTGAAATGTGAAGGGAAGTGGCACAAAGGTGGAGCGAAGAAGTCAGGCTGTCAGATGAGAGTACAGCGGGGAAAGGAAGAAAGTGGTCATTAAGGATAATGATCAAGAAAGAATATGCCTGATCAAGCCAGTCCTCTATGCCTGTGTCCTTAGGAGGTCCTTGTCAGACAGGGGACGATGTGAAAGGCCATTGGGGCCGGCGTGCTTTACAGCAGGAATATGGCACATCTTGAAATGAAAAAGAAGGATGTCCATGGTCCATCGATTGATGGTCACATTTGGTTGTAGGTCCGGGTTATTAATCATACCCTAGATGTACTTGGCATCCATCTCAATGACAAGGTTGATGACACCGAAAATGAAAACATGGACTGAGCGAAGGGCCCAAAAGAGTCCGTAGAGCTTGAGCTTCGCTTGTGAATAGCAGCTCTTGATGCTCATGAGGCTAATAGAATTGAATCAGTTTGGATAGCAATTGCCATCCTCCCCTTCTTGTGAGAGAATAAGACTGACAGTGATGACTGAGGTGTCAACGGCTAAAACAACCTCTTGGCCCAACTTGTAATTGAGTCACCAAAGCATGGGGGACTTTGTGATCTCATCCTTGAGATGAGTCATCACCTCCTGTTGTGCATTGCCCAATTCAAATGGGATGCCCTTTCAGATCAGGTCAACGAGCAGTCTGGAGATAGAAATGAAATTGCAGATGAAAATACAAATGACGCTGCAGGTGCCAAGGAATCCACAGACTTGCAACATGGTCTCGCACTTAAGTCAGTCCTGAATCTTTTGGACTTTGACCTCATGCGGAACTCGGCCCTCAAAGGTGCACTTGTGCCTGATGATGATAGTGTCCAGGGCCGCAAGCATGAACTTCTTGGCCGATATTGTCACATTAACGTTTTGAAGTCACTGTAAAATTTGGTTAACAACGACGAGGTGGTTCCAAATGAAGAGTTGGATCCCCGTATTCTTGAGGATTGTCTCATAAGAGCCATCTGCCTGTTGATGGCTGGTTGTCTCGGACTTCATAGGCAAGTTGTTGATAAACAGCATTATGTGATGGGGGATCTCATCCTGTAGGATGAACACCATGTCAGCTTGGTAGATTTGGACCATATTAGTATGGCCCATGGGGAGGGTGGTGAGATGGTGAGGACTGAGCGGACTATTGACAGTCATCATGTCTCTGTTATGATTGGATCATAACATCAAGCTTATCAAAGCCTATCCAAGCCTATCAGCTTATCAGAGTGTAGATCGCTCTTATCAAGTCTTATCAAGCCACTGGAGTGGCTTATCTGCACTTATCTAAAGGCTAGATGCCTTATCACCCTTATCTATGGAGTTGATCTCCTTATCAATCCTTATCAGGGTACAGTGTACCCTTATCAGTCCTTATCAACTGCAAGACAGCTATCCTATCTTATCCAGATGTTGATTCATCTTATTCTACCTTGAGGCATGATGTCAAGACATGCTTGGGACATGCAAGTGCCTCATGGCAGCCTCATTCCAAAGGCTAGACCTTTCCAGGCCATGCTTGATGCATGCTTATACCCTAGATCTCTAATCTATCATG
>JBBPMC010000247.1:7570-29414 GCA_038090115.1 Strobilomyces echinocephalus | reverse complement strand
GAGTGCGGACATCGCATTAGTAACAGAGTATAGCTATGAGTAAGTCGGAAAGAGACATAACCGGAAAGCGGAGAATGGAGTCGGGGACATACATAGCCGGAGCTGTGCGGCATAGGCGAGCACAGGTTCGGAGGGATCTAAGAGGCAAGACTAAGACTAAAGAGATTACAAGGATGAACATAAGCGGAAAGGGAACTGAGGCGGATGGCGGAGTGAAACTCCGAAGGCGTGGTGTTGCGTCTAACGCGAGATCGCGGCGGAGTTCGTGAGTTCTTGGTGTCGGAGTGTGTCGGAACGTGGCGGAGCGGACTTGGGACACGGCATATGACAGGGCGCACGTGAGTATCGAGACAAGCGCTTAGAACAAAAGATCTACCTCGTAGCCTCGGTCACGGACAAAGCGGTAGAGGCTTGGCGACCAAGCGAAGGTACTCAGGTACAGGGTTGACGTGACTCTGGCACTCAGGCGAGCGATATTAGTCGTCTGGGCACTTGAAGATGAAACAGAGACACTCAGCGATAAACTGAACCTGCGCCCCTTCGCCCAGAGCAAAAGGTAGAACATGATCTTGCAGAGACGGGGATACTGGCTCATGCTGTTCATCGCCTGGCGCTAACGCTCCGTGATTACATGTCACCGTCGCGTTGTATGGGGAGGTATGTGTACGCGACAGTGGCAACGTGCAATGTCATCGTCGTCGTCCACGCTACGGCGTCAGGAGACGTGCGAGGGCGACCACACGAATGAGCACTAGTAGGGCGACGAGTGAGCGCTGGCGTTTGAATAGGTATGATGTAGAGGGACGACAGGCGATAGCTGGCGCACGAATGGGGCAAACGGTGAGCGCTGGCACTCGAACAAAACACGGTTGGCGCGTAACAGGGACGAATAACGAATGAACGCGCTCGAAAAGATGGTGGGGTAACAGTCGAGTACTGGCACTCGAGAAAAGCGATACCAGGGGCAATGGGCGAAGTGACAGTGGTCATAGCAGCGACTAAGGGTCATGTGTGGAGCACGGAGACAAGTTTCAACACACTCAAAGACTAACATCGAATACATGACATGTAGAATCCTATGCACTATCTATGTAGCTAAACAGTGCATCACGGTTGAAAATGGAGCTCCGGGTTAGTGTGCATGAATCTGTGTAAAGAGATGCATGCCAACTCGTTCTGCCCTGCGCTGAGTCCAGGCACAGTCTTGGACAGGACTTTTCTGAGAAAGATCGAGATCTTGTCCTGTTTTGCGAGGATAGCATCACGTCTGTTGGTCGTGAAATGCACAGTCGAAAAGCGCTGATGTTTTAACACGTCCACCCACAAATAGACCTGAACCTAAGGTTCATTAGATTCGGCATGACAGGGTAAGACAGTACTTACCGTAGCAAGGATCCAGGTCGTGGATTTGAACGTCGCTGCAGTGAGTGGGCCCCACTCCTCCTCTCTAGTGCTTGGGTCCACGTATAATTGTTGTAAATACAGATAGCCAGGAGATCCAATACCAAAGTGGACAGCGTCCAATAGATATCGTAGAGATAACCTATCAAACCAATACAACTATGTTGCCGGACTCAGGAGCAAATTTTGACCTGAGATTAATGGTCACATACTGTCATTTCTCCTTCTTCATTCGGTCTAAAGCCATGCCATACGTTGTAACCAGTATGCGGGTGCCATTCGACCAGATCACCGACATATTGGATTTCCTCTGCAGTCGTAAGCCTTTCCCCGGTGATGACGCCCGGATGTTGCCATGAAGGGCACATCAGATAATGTACGACTTCCATCGTGCGACTATAGAAGACAGATTGTGCTGCCACTATCTGGGACTCACGAGTCATCAGTATATTTTTGGAGCAGATTACTAATCACTCACCACTGTCTTGAGAGTAGCTGTGAACGTCAGATCATTGAGAGATGTGGTGTACCATCCATCACCAATCGGTATAAGGACTGGTCGTGTGATTGTTAACATGCCAAATACACGAATTCTAGAAAAATTTACCTTCTTCAACGCCCCAGTTTGCATCAATCGCAGAGAAAGTGTCTATAGTTTGGTTGATCAACGTCTGTGCCAGCGGTCGAACGAGCGGATTCACTTCAGTCATCCCATACCAAGAGTATAGAGCAATGTACGCATGGCTTGCAACTCAGCACCATTCGGGTGCACGTTCATTGAGAGTGTCGAAAAATGTACCTGTAGGTCAATAGTCTTAGTATTCATGTAGTTCGGGCACACTTGTGGGGACCTGGACCTACCGCCGTGATTATTGATCAATATGTTCCTTCCATTCAGGGCCACCACCGCAGAGGGGGGATAAAGTGACCTGGCATAGACAAGTTCTATCGTCGCTTAGGAAATACTGACATCATGGTGAACACTACTTACTGGCAGTCAGCTCATCAATCTCGTCCATAGAACGGTTGAGGAGTTCCAGCTCTGCATAGAAAGTGGCTGTACCATTAGCCATGTTGGTTTTCGGGCAACGACTCGACAATGAGTTTGACTTCAATGCACATTTTATATCAGATATCACTGAGCACATTAAGCGAGAGCGCAACCCTCAAAGTGCTTCAATCGAAGAAAGTTGACGCCATCTAGCTTATTTTTAGTCATAGGACTGAGGCTCAGTATACAAAGATCAGTACAAATCCAGACGTATTTGATCGCCGTCTGTTGGTGGGACGTCTTGTCACCCGACGTTCGGTTAATTTCAGGACATGATACTCCAATAACAGATGTGTGACGAGACTACACATTCCCGGAGTCCTGGCAGAACCGCTGTGGTGACAGGAACGATAGCTCTGACTCGCTACATTGGGATGAAGCTGTCATAGACGATAACTCCGACTCGCTACATTGGGATGAAGAATTACAGCGAAGCCGAAGCTGTCATTTCCAAGCAGACGATAACTCCGACTCGCTACATTGGGACGAAGCCCGCTACAGAACGGTCCGGAAATTCCTGACGTGGACTTTGGATATGCGTCTCCGACTGAAGTTTCCGTTTGGGTATTCACAGCCGATGAGTAGGATGACCCCACGACCATTTGGCCCACAGGTGCGATCTTTTGGAAAGAATGCATTTTTTTGGAGAACATAATTTTTGGGGCGAGACTAAGGCACAACTTAGGATGAGCACAACAAACTACAGAGAACAGGATGAAGACTGGATGCGTGTGTGGACGAGGCAGTGGTGGCGACGTGCCCGAGGTTAGCCAAGTCAGACGACGGCGACGGTGGGGGCGCGGGCGAGGGTCTTCCTCGTCCTCGTCCTCGGTGCGTCGTCGTACTGAGAGGCAGCAAGATCAGGTATCGTCGCAATCAGCATCACCTCGCCATCATTCAAGGTGCTACATCATCACATCGCCATAGTCGCATCTTCGTGGTTGGATCGTTGTCGTCAGTGGTGCGGTAGCGCATCGCCGTCGTCGTGTTATTCACGTGACCTCGAGTAGAGAGGGGGCATCGGTGAAAATGTAACAGCATGGGAACAGGCCTATTAGCAGACAGTTTGTCTGCTGGTAGCTCGTGCTCATGAGTGCACTGGACACCAGACGGGCAAGGTGCTTCGACACTCACTGGTAGGCGAAGTGAGGCATACCTACGATAAACTTGCGCCTGCCGCATCGTCACATCGTGTATGTTGTTGTCACTGGCTTCAATGTCACTCATTCTTTTGCATTGAAACATGGGAGGACACAAGGAGGGAAGTCGACGACGACTGTGAAACAATTGCCAGACTCGAGTGTCACCGTGATTTTTTAAAATTTTAATACTTTAGAAAAAAAGCAAGCTTTGGTACATACAAAAATTCCAGGAATTGGAGTTTCCGACAAACGTGTCCGAACCGTCCGAACCGTCCGAGCAATCACATCGGTCACGCGTCACGTCCGTGGACACGTTCAGACGTTCGGACGTTCAGAAACTCCATTTCCCAGGTGTCCTCGGTACATACCAAAATGGAAAATTCGACATATTCGTTCTGCAACGCAGTGTCAAACAAAAATGGACGGACCGGCCTACTAGCCTAGGAAGCTGTCATTTCCAATAACTCCGACCTGGATAAAGAATGCCAAGTGGCTCAGTGTACTATATATAGGGGGGGCGATGACTCAACCTGCTACTTGCTTTGGTAATATAGGCGATACACCTCCCAGCTTAATGAGTTGTCATCGTTCTGCTCTTTTCCACGTCGATACAAGTTTGTTCTGAAGTTCGTCGTTCTCTATTCATCGGTAAAATTCTACGACACCGTGACCGCTCTTCCAGGTCAATTGCTATGCCTTCAAAGCTTCAGCTCTTCACCGTCGCACCAGCGCCTCCCCCTCCTGGTTTTTATCCTGAGGATGCATCTCTGTACAAGCAATATAGTCTGTGCGCTCCCCAAGTGAATAGGAGGCCGAGTGGTACTCAATGCACAGCGGAGGAACGTAGCAGTGTACTGCGCACCCTTACCGCGGTATAAACTTTATCCATCATGGATAAGTTGATACTAATTATTGGATGGCTACAGATACTGCCGTCCAAACCGCCCATGACAGACGAAACACTTCTTGTGTTATGGCGGCGGGCTCTGGTCAAGAAACGAATGATTGTAACCCTGCTTGCTGAGGTTCAGCTCGACTGTGAGGAGTTGGAGCATGACGTGATGGATAAACTTGGAGAAGACATTGCCAGGGAGACACTTGACACAGTCTATGATCTTGGCGATCCAAGTGATGTGACGAGCAGGCTCATGTCATCTATCTCCAACATCACCTACAAGAGTGTCGAGAATTTGGACTCCTGAGCAGTAAGTCTTCCAAACCAATTCCTGTTCCCGAGTTCTGACTACTGTTAACAGACGTCTTCAAGCTGTCGGTATTCAATGGCCTTCGCTGTTGGGCTTTCTACTTCATCTATATGTATCCTTGTTTCTCGGTACTGTGTAAGTCTGTACACATGCCCCATTTTGTTGTACTCTTTACACCCGTATTATGGTTGATATATTCATTATTGCTTGGAATGTTGGCAGGATGCACGGTTAAAATTATCACATTTGAGCCTTTGGAGACGCACGTGAAATATAAGATTTGCATGCTGTGCGGCCGCACGCTAGCCGTATGATCGAGCGTGGATCGTAAGCGATTCCATGGCATTACTGTTTATTCCAATTTTCAACCAAGATCAACTCCAGCCTTTCGACGCTCACTATCTGACCGAGACTGCTAAGCACGCCAACTTCCTCCGACTCCTGACTCAGTTGTATGCCTGGCTCTTTTCACCAAATATGTGTTTGTGGTCGACAATTTACAGAGCTTGGTCCCTTTACTCGACACGAGAAGGGGTGTAGCAAAGGGAAAAAGAGACTTTCTAGTGCACTCGCCAGAGCAAAGGAGGTGTATCAGCGAAAGCGAGCTCACGGTCCGAGTCAAGTAACGGACAGACCACCTATAGCGTCCGGCCTCGAGCCCAGGGGACAGCCCGAGGTAATTTAAACACTTAACTTGGATTCGCAACTAAACTGTAGGTCTTTTCAGGATGACTCGGGTTCTTTGGGCATTTCTCCTGAGTCAGAGCCTTCGTCGAGCAATCCAGCGACCTTAGGTGTTGATGCGGACGACAGCATGTCTTTGGCTCAACATAGAAGACGTCGGCTGAATCGTCAGCCGCCTAAGAGATTTAGGGATTTCCTCCCGGAAACGCTCCAGCCAATTCCTCCAGGTCCCGTACAGGTGCACTCACAAACAACTATTCCCATGGATGCAGCCTCCCAGAATTTGTCATCATTGCAGTCATGTCTCCAGTCTGTACGCACTGCTCTCTTGACGATTTTTATGACACAGAAGAATACATTTGGAGTCTTCTGTCGATATCGCTCTAAGCAACCTCATTCACACGATCCTGATGATCCTCTTGAAAACCAATGTACGAGCCACGCCGACCCAGATCCAAATCAGTCCGAAAATCCTTTTTTCCTATATCCCAATGAAAGTTCTTTTCGTTTAGGTGATTGGTATTGGAATGGTGGTGCCCAGAAGTCCAAAGCGAGCTTCAAGGAGCTTTTTGGTGTCATCTCTGATGAGAACTTTCAGGTTGAAGACATTCGAAACACCAATTGGAGTGTGACAGACCAAAAGTTGGGGTCTAATGATTTTGACGAGGACGCAGAAGTGTGGTTGGACAAGCAAGGGGCATGGCGCCATACCCCCATCCCAATATCAGTCCCATTCCACAGTCGCTCACAAGACCCTGGACCCAAGGTTCACGTTCCTGCTCAACTGCATCATCGCTCTCTCGTATCCGTCATCAAGGAGAAAGTTACGGACCCCATCCATGCACCGCTTTTCCATCATGAACCTTATGAGCTCCTCTGGCACCCGCCACACAAGGATCAGGAAGTTCGTGTTCACGGCGAGTTATATACATCTCCAGCGTTTATTAAGGCACATCAGGAACTACAAGAATTGCCAGGCGAATTAGGATGCGACCTCCCTCGCGTGGTCACTGGGCTGATGTTTTGATCTGACGCAACCCATCTAACATCATTCGGTAATCAAAAGCTATGGCCACTATATGTATACTTTGGCAATGAGTCCAAGTACCGTAGATGCCAGCCATCTGCACGTACTTGTACGCATGTTGCATACTTCCAGTCCGTGAGTGTTCTGAGTTATATATAGTAGTTGTATTCATCCAATGTGTGCTAGCTCCCTGATGAATTCAAGGACTTCGCATCGAAACATGCTGGGAACAAGCTCCCAAGCAATGCTTTTTTTACCCATTGTCATCGGGAGTTATTCCATGCGCAATGGAAGATACTTCTGGATGACGAATTTCTTGAGGCCTATAAACATGGTATTGTCATAACATGTTGTGACGGGGTTCAAAGGCGCTTCTATCCGCACATATTCACGTATTTGGCAGACTATGAAAAGTAAGTTTGTTTCAGCTCTAATTGGTCATTGCTCATTATTGTCAGGGTCCTCATTGCAACGATACGCAACCTTGGCACGTGTCCATGTCCACGGTGTCTTATCAAAAAAGACTGTCTGGGCTTCATTGGCACGGAGGATACACTCCAGCGGACATGTTTGCCACGTACAGATTCCAAGGAATGACAAGACTTGGTCAGCTGCGCACGCCAGCTAATATATGAACGAAACTATGCAGTAGACAACCCGCAAGCCGAGGACCTCCTCAAGCCTGAATCTTTGGTACCTACTATAGTATGTTCCTATGTTCGAAAGTAACTGCAGATCTAATAAGCACCTCCTTTAGAATGCCTTCTCGGATCGGCTCGGACACACGGGCTTTGATCTCTTTCGAATGCTCGTAGTGGACCTTATGCATGAATTTGAGTTGGGGGTGTGGAAAGCGGTCTTTACTCATCTACTTCAAATCATCTGTTGTCACAAAAAGCACTTAGTGGACGAGCTAGATGCACGGTGAGCTTGATCAAGGGACAATGCGCATGTGCTTTTTACTCACCACAAAGCAGTTACCGACAGGTTCCCACATTCGGATGCGATACTATTCGGCGTTTTGCACAGAATTCGTCCGAAATGAAAAAAATGGCAGCCCACGATTTTGAGGACCTACTACAGGTGCGTCGAAAGTCTTGTGGCTGACTCCAAGTCATCTGACCACTCAGTACTACTACTACCAGTGTTCAATTCCTGTCTTCGAAGGTCTTCTACCTGAGCCCCATGGTACAAGAGTTCTGCAACTGCTTTTCCTGTTGTGTCACTGGCACGGGCTCGCAAAGCTGCAAATGCACACGGACGAGACACTCGACGTCATGGAACAAATCACAGCAGCTCTAGGACAAGCTATGTGCACGTTTCAGGCTGAGACATGCGCTGCCTTTGCCACAACAGAACTGCCTTGTGAAGCTGAGGCTCATAACCGCTGTGCAACACGCGTAGGATCTCATAAAGGACAGACCACCCTGGCTACCACTGGGCATGGCGCGCGCCGAGCGAAATTCTTCAACCTTCAAACCTACAAAATCCATGCTTTGGGCGACTATACATCACAAATTAGGGAGTACGGGACTACGGATTCTTATTCCACCCAGACTGTGTGTGTATCTCTATGACATTTTACTATCCTGCTGATGCTTGGCTGTAGGGAGAGCTCGAGCATCGTACTGGCAAAGGGCGATATATACGGACCAGTCACAAAAAATATCTCACCCAGCTCACCCGCATAGAGCGCCGACAAGCTCGTATTCGTCGTATTCGTGCCAGAACTGCCCCGAGTGCTGTCCAAAATGAGGAGCTTGTCTCAAATGCTTTCGAAGAACACTATCATATGGGCAAGACGCAAAATTTTCCGGTGAATCTTTCTCAGTTTTGCCGAGAGGAAACATATGATCCTGCCACGGCGGTCAGTGAAATTTGGGCACGAGATTACCGAGCTACTGAATAATGTAGTTGCAGGATTTTATTGTGAAATTGAAAGTACATTTACTACCCCGTATCAAGGCCATGCATATCAAGGAGTCCTTTGCAAGGACCAACCTAGCTGAACAGAACCCACCTGAGACTGCGACCTCAAGCGAGATCCCTGAGCAGGACATTAGGAATCTGAGTCAAATAGTGCTCAAGAATGACCGCATCTATCGCCACAGCATTCTCCATATCAATCATACGACTTATGATATTCGACGCGCCCAAGATGTCATCAACCCGAACACCGAACATCATAATGTTATGCTTTTGGCTGCAGATGACCAAGGCACGCCACAGCACCCCTTCTGCTATGCACGCGTGCTCGGTGTATACCACGCAAATGCCATCTATATTGGCCCAGGGTCAAGCGACTACAAAGCCCGATGATTAGATTTTCTGTGGGTGCGTTGGTACCAAGTTGTTGATGTCCCGTGTGGATGGCATCATCTGACCCTTGATTCGCTGCAATTTGTACCGATGATGAGAGAAGATGCTTTCGGATTTATTGACCCAGCAGATGTGCTACAGGGTTGTCACCTCATCCCGGCATTTGACAGAGGAAAGCTGCACCCTGATGGCGTCGCACTGTCACATTATGCTCGAGATGCAAATGACTGGAAGTTGTACTATGTGAACCGGTAAGTGTTTCCTGCTGATTTTCGGTCTTACGAACATAACGTCCTTTCCCGCCAGCTTCGTTGATCGGGACATGGTACTTAGATATCATTGGGGGCTTGGTGTGGGCCACATGTATGCCTCCACAAACAGAACAAATGTTCAGGAGACGCATCCGGGTCCAGTCAATGTTGGTTCAAACTTCTGTAACCAAGCTATGGATGGTGACCGGGCGCTTTCCTCTCTGCCCGGCGATGGGGATTGCATGGACTGGAGCGACTCGAATACCGAAGATTCGGGCTCCGAGGGGGGGGAATCGGATGAGGAGAACACTGAAGAACTGATGGCACTAGATGAAATGTACGGAGAGGCCCCATCATGGATGGACAATGATATTTATTTGTAACATGCTATGTGAATTTAAGCATCTATTTCGGCTCGTCGTGTGTGCCACGGTGTCGGCAGTGCGTGCCAGTGGCCCACCGTGACCGTGAACTGAGCGCGAACATTGGCTGTTCTTCGTCTTCAAGGCCTCCCCGACCACCAGCGACGAAAGCAGATGCGAGATCGCGAGCGAGGGCATGGAGCTCAAGGCTAGTGCAGTCGTAAAGCTAGCGTATATACGGATATGTCGCGCCTTTGCCATCCACGTCCAGCTCTCATTCCACCCCAGCTCGACATGCTCGGATACGACATGGCATGCACCCGTTCCAGAGGTCATGTCTCATATATCAAGAGAGTAGGCTACCTTTGCCGTTGCCTGGTTGTTCGACCAAGATACAGACGTTCTCATGCACACGACGAACCTCTTTAAAAAGGTATGTCCCTCCCCGTGCGTGTGCACATCGTCCTCATGCTACTATAGTCTGGGTTCTAGTTTTGCCGACGTCGCAATCACGTTGAATGGTGTGTCTGACTTAGTCACTGCAGACCTTACGCGAAATCCCACCCCAGAGCTCATAGCGGTTCTCTGCCAGTGCATCTCCCATGCAGGAGAAATTCGATGACTCAGATCCAGGTCAGTTGTATACTTGTGGGGGCGTGTATTCTGTATTGGTGACATTTCCTTACCAGGGGTTGATCACGACTGCTTCTACAATCTCCTTTTCGTACATGCATGATCGGCAACGTGCTCTACGGATCTTCTGGTCTTCCCCTCGCTCGAACCTAGGCGTCGAACCTTGCTGCCTTCCCCCAGGATGCAGACCAGAATTGTCGGTGTTGTGATTCAAAGATCTTGTATACTGACTGACCGTTTAACCAGGTAGTCAAGTATACCGCCCTCCCTGCAATGGTCACAATCGTGCACCGAAGGCTCGTTTCTTCCTTTGGCTGTCAGTCTTTGTCTCGATACGTCGTCCCGACTATCCCTGCGAAAGCTCCCCCTCTCAGTTTCCCGCCTACCATCTCGTCCTGTCACAAAACACCGTTTCAATATTCGAGCTCGACCTATGGTCAACTTTGAGTGCTATCTTTCAGTCTTGGTAGACCTTGCATATGCCCTGACTGTCACCTAGGTTTCTGCCACCCCGACAAGGTGCAGCCCCGGAGTTTGCCGCTCTCGTCCTGTTTCCTCCGAGTCGATGCATCACCAAGACCTTCCCACCTGCCACCTATGGACCCACACTATCAGTGAGCTCCAGCCAACTCAGCGGCACGATGACGTTTTACTTGGTCCCTGTCATGGAATACTACAGTTGAACCGCTGCCACCGATGCAGCCGACACAAGCAACACCGTCCAGCTCGATCCAATCCACGCCCATCGCCCCCACACCAGCACCAGCACCTGCACCCATGGCTACCTCCGCACAACTGACCCCCCTGCTCCTGTCGCCGCCCCCGCTGTCACCTCCATCGTCACTAGCCGGCCTGTCAAACGCCCCGGTGAACAACGAGACTACAAGTACACCCAAGAGATCTCCCAGATGGTGCGTCCCTTTACCTCTGCTCCTTCTGCGCGACGCCAATCTACCCTTTCTAGATGTTCGCCTTTGGCGAGATCCAAGACCCGAATCACGAGACCGTCAACCTCGTCGAGGACGATCCCGTGCTCACTCCGTTTTCGTTCTGCTCATGCACCCTTTAGATCCTTCAGGTGCGTGTGCTCACTAACCGGCGAGGCGCACGCTACTTCACTGCCAAGGACCTCATCTTCCTCATCCGATACAACAGGGGCAAAGTCAACCGTCATGTACCTCTCCTGGGAAGATGTCCACAAGCACACTAAGGATAGCAGTGGCAAAGCCGATGGAGGCGTCGAGGAAACGCTTGATGACGGTCACGGTGCTGACGGTACGTCGCTCCCTACTAAGTCTGTCTTTAAATTCGACCCTATTCGATCTCTGGACAAGCTCGCCGCTAACGCGCAAAAGATCACAATCAAGCTCCCTTGGGAGATATCCACCATCTATTCCGAGGTCCTCTGGCAGTCTGGCCACCAATCCGACGACAAAGAGGACGAGGACGACATCGAGGCACACAAAGCTTTGGTCCAGTGCTTGAAAGAAGCCGAGACGCGGCCCGACAGATAACGTGCGAGGAATACTGGCTGCCGTCAAGCGGGCTTCACTTACTGCAAAGGTAGTACCCCCCTTGCCGTCTTTCGCTCGCAAACCCTCGAGTTGACCCCCACCCCAAGCCAAACGCCGCGACTTTCTCAACCTCCCTCCTCACCTCGACCTCAAACCAAACGATGGCACAGTTGACATCGTCGGCTTCCTTATCTTTGAGATGGTCCGCTCCTTCGCCTTGCGGGGCTCGACGCCAAGAAATCGCTCGAGGAGTCGTACCTACGGGAGGACTACACTCTGTCGACGTCCTCCCCCCTCCTCTGGAAGCGCAGGGTGGCCGGTATGGGGCTAGGCTTGGGCAGAAAGCGCCGCTGCCAACGAGTTTGTTGTTCTTACCAGCCCCTGAAGCGTGGACTGGGATGAGAAATTGGAGAGGGGGGTTGATTCGAACATCTATCAGTTTGATTTGAACGCGTCTTTGTTTTCTTACGCCGCCCATAAGACAATAAGCTCGCACGTCAGAGCCTGAAGAGAAGTATCTGCTACGCCGTTCTCGATGTTTTGATCAATACCCCGTCGATTTCATGGGTTTGTGGCGATGAGCGCAGATAAGACGTTATATAAATTTACTGATAATACTACAAGGTATACATGTACTTCAAGTGTCGGGATACTGAGACCCATCTTCACACTCAGGCTCCACCTCCCAGAGTTTGCGCTTCAAAATTTCGCAATTTACGCAATACCCAGACAAGTCAGCCAGCTGCGACTTCATGATGGATACATCCTTTGCAACAGTGGCAACCAGATCCACTAAGGCTTGGATGTCCGGCCCCATTTCCACGGAGCTGGTCTTGTTTCGTTTGTGAGATGGTGCCTCTGACGTAGAAGTGCATTCTATGCTGTTGCTCCGATCAGATGACTGCCGCTCATGCTTTCTTGGTTGACCCAGAGTCAATTCAGCTACAGTGGTAAGCTGTAAGTCATGTAAGTATTCAAGGGCTTGGCTCACCTTCACCACAACCATCTGTCTTACTTTCCTCCGAGCTTCGTGGACCGTTGATAACTATTATCTGAGTCACTGAGTCAGGCATTCCCGTGCAATCTGTATAACACTCTTGTGAGCTTCGCCATCGAGTCTCAGCTAAAGTGAATGACCTATTGTATGTGATAGCATCTTCCTGCACAACGAATTTATCTGGGCCTGAGTCTGCGTGTCGGCCTGTTATGGGCTAACAAGGCTATGTGAAGGCTCGGAAACTCTTGTACCTGCCATCTCCAACGTACACAAATCGGCTAACTTTCTGGCCGTAAGTAGGAAGACCGAGATCTGTTTTGTAAGTACTCTTGGCAATCTGTCTGCAGCAGATTTTTAATACTTCCTTTACTGGTCAGAATTGAGAGCCGACGCTCCGCATAACTTAGATCTACTGAGTATATAATGTCCCAGCTCTGAGTCCGCCCCTCTTCAAGACAACGTCTCTTCTCACTCGCCTTTCCACTTACTCCCCATCGTGCACCATGTCTGACGTTAGTAATGGTGCCAGTGGTTCTGCTGCGCCGGCCTCTAGCCAAAAGCGTGCACATGCATTGGAACTCGGCCCAAGAAAGAAGGCGTGAGTTATCTTCTCTGGAGCAACGGTAATCTATCTTCAACCTAAATGTGCTGTCTTTTTTAATAGCACGAGTCAAGATCCTCTTGTGCATCATGGTCGCCACTTTGGTCGCGCAGTGCATGCCTTTTGTAACGCACAGACCTTACTCACCAACGGACTGATCATGATGGGTGAAGACCAGAACTTAGAGTCATTAACCGTAGAGTAGGATGACAATTTGTTGCACCTCGTATGCCCTTGCTCACCACCCTGTCATCAGGGAGCGCAGCGAATATGCCGTCTTCCGGGGGCTCGTCAAGATGGTACCGGGACTGGAAGAGCGGCTGGTGGAATCCGGAGAGAGTGAAGTGATCGCGATCGCAGAATTGGTCAGTTATGTGACAAAAATCGTCGCACACTAGCCTTGACCAACACAGCGAGACAGATCCAGAAAGGTGCTAATGGCTCCAGGGCGGACGACACTAAGAGCATGAAAAGTGCGATCATTGACTGGATTACTCCAAAAGGTCAAGCCCTGAACCCTCACATTCCCCGAAATGTCAAAGCTGGGCGCGGATTCAATCACGAGCGCACGGGTGCACTTCTTTGCCCTGCAGGCCTTGACTGGGCCAATTCTGAGTAAGTTCCAATCCAATAGGGAGAGCTTGCACTTACTCTAAGTGATTCAATATCACATAGGACGAAGTTGAAACTAAGTAATGGGCAAATCCAAGTTGCAGGTGATCAATGGCCTATTCTCTTATACGCCAACTATACGTATGACCCCGAAGACCCGTGGAACGGACTACTGCGTGGCGGGCTCTTAGTTTCAGTGAGTATTGAGGGAGATATTGGATGTTTGACTGTGGCTGCGGACGATCTTTCAGTTTGCTTCTTAGGCATTCAAACACATTTTCACATCCCCGAGCTCTGTTGACCAGAAGCCCAAGGCGACTAGATCTGGGAATGCTCGCATTCATGGCATGCGTCGTGTGTCAAAGGCATCGATCGCCTATGTTGCGACTCAAGTTCGTTTTCCTTCACGCGCTTGTGGGAACAGCTGCCACTTACACCCGACATAGGTTCGCTTCTCACTGACCTCTGCACAGGTGTTCTCGCGCACTGATCTGGTCACAGATTCAGAGAGGTTCTACAACAGTATCCTTGAACTTCTGGACGATGCAGATGAGAAAGACGAAGTGGAACAGCTTCTAGCCTGGTGGAACTGATAGGTTTTCGGGTTGCCATATGATACCATTTATATAGCTGAAATGATCTCCAGCCAAATCTTTCCTGCTTATGCGGATGCGGAGCGCCTGCCTTCTAAAGATAGTGCATTGGCCAGAATCCGAGAGAAAAGGGCCAAGCGGAAGGAGACCGCTGATGCCCAGCAGGGTTCTGGACAAGCGTAGATGTATTTCAAATAATAGAGCTTTAATTTCGACCACCACTGTCTTCGTCGTTTAGCTACTTTCAAATTCACTTCGATTTGCTATATGTTCTCGGCACCCCAAAATCAGTGTGGACTGCTGGACTGTACAATCAATTAATGGACACACATGGCATCCTCTCCAGACAGATCCGCCTGATATGGCATTTCCAGAAAGAGCAGTCTGATGGAGTATTCTCAAAGACGTCTACCAGACGGTGTTGACCTCAGGTTGATGGCCTGTTGGGCACTGGAAATCTTCACGATCAAACATGATGAGCAAGCACAAACAGATGCAACATTTCAGAGATGTCCCACAAGATGATTCTGCCACGGCTGCGTCAAGCTGATGACATTTGACAGAAGTGACCTGCACGGTAAGAATCACTAAAATGCTATGATGTTCCCAGGCAGTCCACCCTGCCCCAACTACTGCAGACTGACCATGTTCGATATCGGAGATCTGCATGAGAAAAGCGATAGCGCCAATCATATCAGTCCAATCCACCCAACTCGGTCAACTTTGCCCCACGTGCCGCAAGGTTGATGTTGTTCAATACCAAAGACCTGTGTGATTTAAAGTGGCAAGGATGAACGAGCTGCTATGATGTTCCAAGACACATCTTCCAGACAGTAATTACCATGGGGTGACATGGACCTAAAGGTGATGACAGTGCCATCAAGCTGACATCAGTGGTCAGACAGGGAAGGGAGACTGTATACGACAATGACGAACTGACCGAGCTGCATCAGTAATGATGGTTCATGGCGCTAGGCATTGTCTAAATATATCAACATGGGCCATTTTCTGTAAACCCACCATCACTCGCAGAGAATACATGGATTTAACTCACGTACTATCAGAATGATGTGTAAGACATGGATTACATCAGTCACAAGGTAAGATAAACCTTGACCGAACTCTCACTGTTTTCCTGATGATGTTGATGAACACCCTAATGAATCCCAAGATGACGTCGTGGAGTACTTTGCCACACGCCAAGAAGGAGCCCTAATCTTTGTTCAACCAACCTTATCTCGAAAGCTGCTGGCATGTCCCGAAATGGAGTCGTATCAACGACAACCCCTCGGCCCTATCTTCAAAGAGGCCACGAGTTGTTACACGCCCAGATGTTGAAAGAGCACTTGTACTTTGGACAGGGGATATGGAGGCAAGAGATGAGACTTATACAGGTCCCATGCTGAAGGAGATGCGAAAGAGATTTGAAGCAAAATTTGATGTTCCCGAAGCTGAGAGGCTGAAGGGGGAAGGCTGGGTACAGTCATTTTGTAAAACCTACAACATTCATGAAATCCGCCGTCATGGTGAGGCAGCTTCAGTTGATCTGGCGGCTGTCAAAGCCGAGCGGTTGCGGTGCCAGCAGCTCCTTGCTTGTTATGCACCATGTGACCGCTTTAATGTGGACGAAACAGCATTCAACCCCTAGTAAGTTCTCGCATCAATCAAATGGAAATCAGATTAGCCAACTTCATTCTCCAGCGCTCCACCTGATCACGGCCTCGCCACCAGACAGATCAGTGGAAAAAAGAAGGAAAGATTCCGTATCTCCATCGCTGTTGGATGTAATGCAGATGGATCCGAAAAACTTGACTTATTTTTCATCGGGAAGGCAGCCAAGCCGCAATGCTTTAAAAAGAAGACTCCCCAGCAGCGGGGATTTTATTACCGTAACAATTCCAAGGCCTGGATGACATCCGAGTTCTTTGAGGAGTATGGATATCATCCATAGTTTAATAACGTGCTGACAATCTTTCCAGATGGGTGAAGCGACTTGACCTTCGGATGAAACGGGAAAATCGTCAAATCCTTTTATTAATGGATAACTTCTCTGGCCACTCAATATCCTATGAGCCGTCGAATGTCAGGCTCGAGTACTTTGAGCCAAACATGACTCCCTTTGTCCAACCATGTGATGCGGGAATTATCCGGTGCTTCAAGACTTATTATCGTCGTAACTTTAACCTGCGGGCAATCAATCTCAATGAAGCAGGTGAACCGAATATATACCAGATTAACCTTCTCGAAGCAATGGTTATGGCAAAAGAAGCTTGGAATGCCGTGACACGAGAGACCATCCAGAATTGTTGGAATCACACTGGCATACAACCGTAAGCCTTGATGCATTTTGAGTTGTTAACGCGCGAGGCTTATCGTGCGCATTAGCGAAACATGTGATGTAGCCCTGGATCCCCAACCCCTCACCGATTTACCATCGTCATCTCAATCAACAACCCCACATGCTGATCCACTCGCGTGGAAAATTATCCATGAATTTGCGACAACGGACCTATCACTACCGAACACAGAAAGTCGACTTAAGGCTCACCTTGGAAATCGCTTTATTGACGCGGACTGGAGACCTGCCCTCCGCGCTGTCATGGATGCTGAGGGCGATTCTGAGGCTGCTCTGACAGCAATCAAGCCCCTTGAAGAGGTAGCAATGCGACGACCAGGACTCACGATCAAGATCTCGCGCTGCCCGAAGAATCTGCCTCAGCTCGAGACAGTTGAGGAAGAGCTGTTGCAATCTGTCAAAGATCTCAAGTCCAAAAATCACATTTTCAACACTGCACCCACCATCAGCGAGCTACTCGAACCTCCCGAAGAAGTTGAGATCCGTGAAATTCAGCTATTTTCCGCTGGTGAGAAGGGCGAGGATGAGATTGTGAGCTTGGTACAGCATGAGGCAGCTGTGGCACGGGGAGAGGTGATTGAAGTCAACTCAGATGACGAGGAGGAGTCAGAAGAGCAGTGCATTTCGAAGGTTCAGGCGATGGAGATGTGCCGGCAGCTTGAGAAGGCAGTCCTGGAATATGGCGAAGGTGAAGACCTGATGATGATAAGGCAGCTGCATCACTTTCGTGCACAGCTACAGAAGCAGGAGATGGCGGGGAAAAAGCAGACGACATTAGAACAGTTCGTACGCCGTACTTGAAGTATTTGGGTATCCGTAGTTGATTGAGCGAGCCCGTCGACGCGTCACCCTATGTGACGTCACAGTCACACTTTGGTCACACAACCTCGTATTGCATATCCATCATAATGCATGGGGATTTGGTGGGTCCCGACTCTATGCATTATGAACTTATCTACTGTATCAACATTTCCTGTCCCTACCTCCGCCTCAAGTGATCTAGAAACCACCCTACTTTCGCCATCTGGATCTATTCTCAACGCGCCTTGTACCACCTTCCCAACTGCATCCACGAAGCTTACAAACTCTTTCTCCCCCTCCTCCCCTTCAGTTGTCAGCCCTACGCCGTTGTCGTCACTGCTCGCCACATTTGAACGTTTTGAACCCCCGTCTCCACCAACACCACCTCATGACCGCACGGGATCGTCTTTGTCACCGGCACCGACACTGCCATTCCATGTTCTCCTAGTCCGCCAACCAAGACTGTCTCCCCAGGGAATCCTCACCCCCTACCGTCGTTTTACCTTTATGTGCCGCCCATCGCATCGAGTTTGAAATCACCCTGACCCCCAAGCCTCCATCTCAGTGGCTGTTGTTTCCTCTAAATACTCGCCTGGGCGTGATTTTGTGGAACAACAGGTTGGCGTTAGAAGGCGAGCCAGTGCCTCGTACCGTGTGGTCTACGCAGCAAGGGAGGTTCAAAGGGCATTCTAGACGGGCAACTTTTCACGAGACCAGGTGCGAGGTGCGTCGTTACCAACCTCTACTGACTCTCTGATATAATTTACACAGGCAGCGAGATATTTCCACTCAGAACCGAGCCACGGTTGACCTAGTCGCCATGATTTTCTATGTCATCAACACGACTCCAGCCAGGTGATGTACATCTGCTATCTATTCCGTTTCATTTGTAATTATCATGGGAGTAACGACGTCCTGGTAACGCTGAACCTACACATTTGCTGAAGTTTGATTGCGATCTCACGAAAAGTGATAATGGCGTTCCACGATACTGCGGTAGTACGCGTGGGTTCGGCGAGGTTGTTGATAGGGCTTCATTTGAAGGCGTGTGGCGCCCGCAATCACTCGGGACTAGTCTGGGACTCCCCGGACGATGATCTATGGCCCTCGGCCTCCGATAGACGGTCATGGTCCCACTAGCTGGGGACAATGCTGGTAAGTTGGGACAGAAAAGCTTTAGCTTCAGATTGAGCTGGGTTCCCAAGACTCATGTTGGATCAGTGGTATCGCGGAATCGGTGTGATGGGGCTCATCTGCCACTGTAATTACATAAATGCTACCAGACTGATTTGACATACCTATGCCCTAGGTTGAGAACACTCGAAGTTCATTAATTACCCCCTTGCGCCACGCATGCGAGAGTGAATATTGAAGGAATGAGGTGGTGATGCTTCGAACCACATTTTTGAACTTTATTCTCGGTCCATATCCAGCAGTCTCCGTTATTGACATGTAATGCTTGAGCATCATGGATCCAGGATCCAAGAGAATAATCGTTCTACTTACTTGTGCCAGCAGTCGCGGATCCTGTTGGATATTTTCGGTCACCACGCGAGGCTGCAGTGCTGCGACCCAACTTGTTTTGGGGTATGGAAAGCCGGAGAGCCGTGCTAAAAAGTGGGCCATGCGCTTTCCAAGCCTGCGTTCAGCATCGACGGTCAAGACTCAAGAAACCATGCACGACTCCTTACAGGACGTATACGCCAAACACCTGCCACAAAATTGCAGATACCCCTTGTGGACTCCTCAGCTGGGCAGAACTGGTGACCTACCGCGCGAGTACCAATATGACGGGATCCAGATTGGAGACGTCGGCGTTGTTGACCCAGACCGGGGATTCGATCTTCTTTTGAACGTATGTAAGCCGAATGACCACCCACTCCATGCAAGCTGGTGCAACAGAGGATTCCCGAAATTCGATCATATTCAGCTAAACCTCAAGGACATTGATGTCCAGCCAAATGCAATTCATCCTGGTGCTCTTATGTTCTCTGGTATGACACGGGTTGATCCTCCCAGGCGTCCAAGGTACAGTCTTTACCGAAGGCATATGGTTGCTGAAAGATCATTTGCTGTGATAGCGCTGAATACGAATTCAATGCGTGTTCCACAGAGGGAGCACTTCTGATTCTTCCAGAAGGTGCTCAGTTCCGAGACTTCATACCCAAAGATCAATTTCGCGATCTTGCAATCCAACACGCATACGATTGGTACCGTTTCGCAGTCGAATGCCTTCGGCGACCAATCAATAAAAATTCCCTATATCTTGTCACCGGCTTCTTTAAGGCTCGTTCCTGGTCGCTGGGGTCGTTCAAAGATGCAAACCCCAGGATCCCCCAGCAGCAAGTGTGGTTGACGAAGGCCACGACTGGTCATTATGACTGGGGGCATACGATGGGTCACACAATGTGGAGGAGTGGACCCCAGCGCCCCCCTAATCGAAATGTCGATCAGTGCATATTCTTAAGGGGGTTCAAGATCGCCTTCCGGGGGGATGAACTATTCGGAATTGCCACTTTTCGTGATCTGACCGCTGGCAAAGAACTTCGTATCATCAAGTTGCGACTCATCTCATTCCTGAAACGGGTATGGAAGAAGATTGTCGACAGTCAGGATTCCGGCATAGTAGACACATCACACATTTCAGATCTATCTCAGGTTGGCGTGCACCCCATGGACTTTGTTCCGGTGACTAATAGAATTGCTAGCCCTTTCACCCATCTGATATCATGAACCGCTATCGTCTGGGAAAGGTTTGCAGTGTAATATTCATATCGTGTATTTCTGAACGTCTATTCTGTTGCCTACAGGACTCTGCTACGACTGTTGCTGTGACACATGACAGCGAATGGATCAAATTTCTTGACAATGTCGGTGGCTTTCTGTTTTTCTCGCTCATAATTGACTTTCATGCTGTAGAAGCGACTTTCGTTTGACGAACTAATGCAAGAAGACTGCTTCATGAAGTTCTTGGAAAAATGTTCGATCAATTCCCAGGACGGTAAGCAGTAGCTTGGAGGAATCAGACACTTGCTTAACAACCTGTCTCAGGGGGTATATACTATGTGGAAGTGGAAGGGTTAGTCGTTTTATTCTACACCGTGCCTATCTTCTCAACTCAGACCTTTAAACACAGTGAGGAGCTTTGCTGGTGAATTTGTTTACTTCATTTCCCGTCCTCAGGATATTCTACTACCGGAGGCAGCATATTTCGTGATGAATCCCGAGAGCCTCTGGTACGAGGGAGCTCTGAACTGTGCGGCGATCAATCTCTGACTGTTAACGTCATCACAAGTACGTCATATGTACGTTCATTGATGCCTCTTACTACCAGGTAGTCCTATGAATGCCAGGTATCCGGTTGACTGGTCTTCAAGTTCGATGTGCTGCTATCAAATGCCACATTGTCGTGCAGTCTAGCGATGGAAAACGGCTAACGAAAGACAGGCCCGTAACATCTGGAGAGGCTACTGAGTGGGAAGACCGAATTCTACTGTGAGATTTTCTTTGCTCTTGTCTGCTGCTAAACGTTGACAGTGATCAGCCCAGCCGAGCTATCTGTCGCCATCTCGATCTGCACGTTTTCAGAGTCATCTTCCCAGGTTAAAGTATTACACAAGCAAGAAATCGCCGTGGAGAAACTGCTTAAAGATCCATGTAAGCATTGTATTTCTTGTATTTTCTCCAGACCTAATATATTTGCAGTTGTTGATTTTTCTCCGCAAGACGAGAAATCCTCGCATCCTTCGTTACTTTTCATCATCAAACGCGAACGTTTAGGCTTGGATGATCCCGTAAGCATCAACCATGGAGATTTCGAGCTCTAATTGTTTCGTTGGATCATGACTTAATCTGTGATATATGTTTAACGATGTATGTTCCCACCTGTCAGCGGCTCACATAAGTGACTGACGATTCGACTTGTGATCAAACAGTATACCGTACTCCAGCTGCTCCACAAAACGTCCACAGTGGGTTGTCAAACCTATTTTTGACGCGGCTTGATCATGCTTCGATCTACAGGAATATACGTCATGTGAAGAACTACTCTGTCTTGCAAAGGTTGCGGAACGAGAAAAGCGTTGGCAAGGTGAGCCTCCTGGTGGTCAGATATTCGCGGTATTTATACATGTCGTCAGACGTAGTTAATAATATCAAGGATCTCACCGACCGTTTGGATCGGGAACTGACTACTGAGGAGTGCAACATTTTTTTGTCTGTTTTCGACCATGTTATCGCTGTCCATAGTGCATCGTGCGAGAGAGAGAAGCTCGCGGATGCAACCATCCGTATCT
>JBBPMC010000246.1:0-29486 GCA_038090115.1 Strobilomyces echinocephalus | reverse complement strand
CCAAGGCACGGAACATGAGTGAACGGCGAGATAATGTTGTCTTATTGCATCAAAGTTGACTCTTTTTTTCAAGCACTCGAATTGATGTTTGCCATCTGCTGTCATGGGTGAACGCCGAGGAGGCCGTCATTGCAATGGTGTGACTAGCAGAGAGGACAGCAATCCCTAGAAAGCCATGGGCCGGTGCACCTCTGCCGTTCAACGAACGTTTGAACTACTCAACAGGACAAGTACTGTATGGGGTGATCAATCGTCCATGGTTGTAGCCAAGCCGTAGATCAAGTCGAGTGACATTCATGGAGGTGATTGTTGTTCGAACCAAGGCCAAACATATGTCAATACAATGGCCTAGACTCACTTCTCAGCATTTGGTCGCCAATATGAAGGAGCAGTTTTTCAACGACCACAGCTTGCGTATACAGTGCTGCGGAACATGCGTTGGCGTTCTGACATACCACCAGGCGTAAGCGTCCCCGACCTCTCATGATCGAGTTCTCGGATGCCATCTTTCGTCTTTCTGAAGTTACTTCTCCAATGTGACTGTGACAGAAGAGGTGTTTCTGTCCCGAAGTCCGGTAGGCCTGCCGCCTGCGGCGTTGGATCATCAATGCATTAAGTGTTCAACCCCAGTATTCAGTCAAGCCGACTCGAGCATTACTGAGCTGCATTCCGTCAGGTCTCTTGATCAGCGAGAAGGACAAAGTTGCGCATTACACCGCACGGCGAAAGGGAACACCCCACTATGACCATAGGAAGACCGATGGCGAACCTAGGTTGTTACCACAGCTACCAACTCGTGCGGCGCAATCACTGAACCAGTATTCCAAATGCCACCGGTGGTGTGCGCACGTGGAGAGCCACAAAGTCACGAATGGCGCCCCATAGCCATCAAGGACAAGGAGGATGGCGTTCGGCGGGAGTGAGAATGGACCTCGCTGGCCGGTGACTCCGTTTTAAAGGGTAACGGCAAGTAGTTTCTTATCCGTGTACCGTAAGAGCATAGGACTACTGATGTTATTTGTGGCTTTTCCGTGGTTGAGTGGCAGTCCAACCTGAAACAATGTCCCGACACCATGTGGCGGTCATGGCCAGCCCTTGCCATTTAGTAAGCGACCGCATGTTCCGGGCTGATAAAATATGTTAGGTGGCCGTATTACCCACTCTTTTCCGTCACCCCGCGTGCCGCCGGTTGCCGTCTGTTGTCCATTTACTTGTCCTGGGTTTACCGGATATCTACCCCTCGAAAATATGAATCGAGAAGGTATCCCTTTGGACAAGGCAGAACTACTCTCGGTGGTGCTCGAAGCGATATTGTATGGTGAGGTGTCTACCAACAAGACGTGGACAGAGGATCTGAATGCTGGTTTAAGGTTTCTCGTTATTGATGTTTGGCGCAACGATCTATATCCTTGTAGTTCGACGACCTACTAGCCACGTGAACCGTAAGCTGTTCACCGTGACTGCAGCGTGCTTGCTGCTGCTTGGTAGCACGGTAGTGAGTGATACTTTCCCTGGACGGCTCTCGAACTGCAAACGGTTTCTTGAACAGCATATGGTTATTAACATCATTAGGGTTATGGAGGGTGTTATAGTGTATCGAGACACCTACCCAGGAGGTCCTGGTGCATATTTTGGGGACGTATCCCATTGGACGTTCGTGTCTAAGAGCTATATATTCACTGCACAGACGATGATAGGAGATGGAGCCATCGTAGGTATGACATCTGCCACAACGAACAAGATCTGACTGTGCTGAAGCTCTACCGTTGTTATCTTGTATGGCAATCCAAACTTGCCATGATTCTGCCTGCGTTACTCTGGTGTGCTTTCATTGGTACGTGCATCGTTTCGACTCGGAGAAAGACTACTGGTAACCTTGCCAAAGTAACTGGAATCGGAACCTCATATACTGCGTCGAGAGTGATACAACAAGAGGTCTTCGGTGGCAGCCTGGCGCAATGGATCACGTCATTCTGGGTGACGGCCCTCGCGACCAACCTGTTGACAACCTGTACGTGATCCTGTGGTCAAGCTGAATGAAGACTGCTCTGACCTTGTCACTTCTCCCAGTGCTGATGGTCTGTCGTCTCTGGTATATCGACCACAAGACCTCCGGACTCCGTGACCACCAACGATCCCAGCTACGCCCGGTCTTACGCGCCATCGTCCGTGCTTGTACGATCTACTCTCTCGTGCTCTCCGTGGCATTAGTTTTCTTTGCAAGCGGGTCCAACATACAATACGTGATTTTAGCCATGGTCAGCGTAGCAACCCTTGCTTCCGGTGAAGACTCACTTGAAATCTTACCGCCAACCGACAGGTCATGCCCATCATCTCTATCGCGTTTTACATGCCCATCATTGAAGCCGGGCTGGCCGCTCCGCCAGACGAGAGGAACATACCACTCGGAGACGCGTGAAGGCATCACACCATGAGCGCAGAGCGGACGCGGAGAACCAAAGTCTACATTACCAAATTCACCGAGACTAGTAACCTCCTGCTGGGCGCTCGGGGTGTCAGACCGCTACTGTAGGAGACATCCGGGCAGTGCAACTGTTTGACGCAGGCTATGCAAATTGCTGTTATCACTATATTGATACATCAAGTGATGCGGCGGCGTTCCCGAGTTAGTACACAGTATAGCCAACGAGATGACGGTCAGTGTCCAGGAACATGGGTCGGCGTTCTGACATCACCAGGCGCGACCGTCCTGCGCGGTATGTGGCAGAACCCGAGGGGTCTCCTTACCTCGCCGATGCGAGAGAAGTGTTCCATGTCCTCTCGGGGGCCCGAAGTAAAGGATTGTACCGCACAAGCACTAAGGCACGGGCATGTGCCGATGACGCTGGGCTCTACGTAGCGCGGCGTGCGAGTCAGTCAGTCTTGCTCGAGAACCTGTTCTATCCCATGATCATGATTGGTACGCGAGTCACGCGTCCGGTTTCGTCGTTCCTTTGAGCCCGGTAACTCACTCGGCGTTACGTACCGGCGATCGCATCTCGCTCGTCCTCCATGATTCTTTCAATGGTTCAGGTGCAATGCGCGTGAAGTTCGTCGAGCGGGACCGATAGGATTGAGCATGACGGGTCCAATTTGTTCACCCAAGATGTTAATTTGCACAGGAGAGCTCGCCCGCGCAGTTCATCAGGGGACAACAGGTTCGCAGAATAACAATATTTGCCATTCAGAGAAAACAGAGAGCTGGGTAGAAGGAACGCAGTGTCATGTACGTTTATACCCTGTATGCACACTACAGGGAACTAAATCATCTGCTCTGGGAACCAAGGAACGGTCCGATTGAGCGCATAATTGGCCTCGAATGCTTCATAGACTGCATCCCAATCGCGGCACCGGTACGCCAGCCCGATGCCATCGCTCGCCCGCGCGCCAGATGGAAGCACATGATTGGTGGGGTTCAACCGCGTGTTGGCGGCGCAAAGCACCATCTGGCGGAGATAGTTGAAGCAATGGTGGACGTGATACCGCGCCTGGGCCTGGGCTCTCCCGCTCTCGCCATCGTCCGGCGGTGGCAGGGACACGATGGCCCTGCGAATCCGGTCGAGACAGTGGAGGGTGTGAAACATGCTCACGGCGTACGGACGCACGTCCTCGTCCGGACCGAGCAGCACAAGGCCGTGGTTCCCCTCTGGGACGAGCGAGGCCCATTCGAGATCTGCGAGCGTGCCGTCGACGGGGTAGTGTACCGTCTCTTCGGTGAAGAGCGTGCGCAGGCGGGAGTGGGTGTCGAGGTGGAGCAGCTGGAGCGAGGGATGGTTGCGGACGCGCACTGCGCGTGGGCGGGTGGGATAAACCGCGACGCGTGATGCGTGGTGGGAGATGGAAGTGAGACGGGGGACGATTTGGGTGTAAGTTTATCGTACCTTGTCTGGGTTTCGTGGCGGATGTGGTGGGTACATTTGGAGGCGGGTGACCCTTGAACATGAGTGCAAGGTTGAACACGCCGAGGACGATGACCCCCAGTTTGACGAGCGTGACCGCTGATAACCACATCATCTTGAAAACGAGCCCGTCAAAATTCGACAGCGACCTGCAGCGGGCTTTCTTGTATGATGTGAAAGAGTTACAGTGGGTAGCTGCATGCCAGGATACAGCAATAGGACAGCATCCGCGTGGCCATGGTGCAGGCAACGCGCTGCCAGTGCCTCAGCGTGGCGGAGAAGACGAAGAAGAAAACTCCGACTTTTGAGGTGGCCCATCTAGTCTTCAACCTTCGCGAGCAGGCACACCGACCGTCACCTGTATGTGATGGATAGTTAGGCACGAGCGGGGCCGTAGTATTAGTTCTTCGGACTAGCGATGTAAGCGAGCAGCGGCGCTCCTTGTTCTCGCGCATCACTCGTCTGGCTGCGCTCGTCCTCGCCCGTTTCGGCGCACCCACTCACCACTCCCTGCCACCACTCCCTACCTCCATTGGCCATTCCGGCTCCTCGCACCTCCCTCCTGGGGTCTGGAGCGCGCAGCCTAACTGCCAGGCACTGCGTCTGCGAGGCCTCCCGCCCGTACCCTGCCGGTCAGGCTCTCGGCGAAGAGCGCTTCGCGCCTTTGCCCACCCTCTCTCGTCCATCCCCCCATCCGTCTCCCCTCTCCTCTCCTCAGCGGCGAGCGGACGGAGTGACGTCCAAAGAACGACGTCTGTCACTGACTTCGAGGAGCCGCTCCACAAACAAGTGGCATAAACGACAGCCGAACCCGCTCAGCTGCCGAGTTGATCACCTCCATGGCCATCACCAAAGGATGCCGAACCCACGAACGAACCTCGAAAGTCAAGCTCACAACGGGTAGGTATCAGCGGCTCAGAGTCATGACGAAATGGATACTCAGGGAGCTGGATTGTGCATGCGTTTGGAGCGTCGAACTGTGTCGAAGATTGGGTTACGGACCGTCGAAAGCTGGAGATCTGGTCGGAACATGTCAAACGTTCTGACCAAATTTGATCGTTGGTTACACCATGTAGAATGTTGTGAACTCGATCATAACTCGCTATTCTAAACTTACATACAGACAAGTACATATTCAACGCGTCTCTTGTTTCTGCTTCTCGTTACAGTGGTGGGGTGTCAGCGAATGACAGCGACGACGTGAAGCCCGTGTACCGAACAGTACCCAATTCCGCCTCCTCGGCGAGGGCTCGCACTTTCTGGATCGCTTCGGGGGCGAGCGTAATGCGAGCAGCTGCCAAGTTCTCTTCGAGATACTGTCCAAGATGTTCCAATAACTTTCTAGAGAAAAATTTCCTTGCACCCACCTTTATTTTCTTAGTCCCGGGAATTGGGATCACGTCTCCTTGCGCAAGGAGCCATGCAAGTGCCACTTGTCCCGATGTCGCGTTGTATTCCTTGCCAATGTTCTGGAGTTCATCTACAAGTTTTATGATCCTGGGGAAATTCTCCTTTGAGAACCTGCATGTTATTCGCATTCATCTATGAGCGAACTCTTCGCTAGATTCTTCTGCGGGACTCACTTCGGGAGTGTCCGCCTAAAGTCGTCCTCTTCGAAATCGTCGGCTGATTTCTATCAAAGAACTCCCGTCAGTCCCCACCTAGACCCAGAATTTCTGGGAGAATCGAAATTGGAAACCCGTGAAAACACACGTACGTATCTACCAGTCAGCAAACCCCTTCCCAGAGGTGAATAAGCGACTATTTTGATGCCCAACTCCCTCGCTGTCTGGAGCAAGCCATTCTTCTCAATTTCAAGGTCGAAAGGCGAGTATTCGACTTGAACCGCGGCGATCGGGTGAACGGCACTTGCGCGGCGCAGAGTATCAGCGCTACATTCGGAGAGTCCGAGGTATGCGACTTTGCCTTGCCTGCGTGACGTCAAGACTACTTGTGGTTTCAGTGGCAGGTACAAGAAAGTGTTACATACTCGACGAGCTCGGCCATGGCACCAACGGTCACCTGCATACGATAACAAGGCAAAAGAGATGCTCAGCGCTTCAAGTTTGCCGTTTGTCACATCGCCACTCACTTCGATAGGTACTTCAGGGTCAGGACTATTACGATGTAGTTGAGCATTACCGCGGGAAGGTCGCAGCAACCGGCTCACCGATGAAGATATAAGAGATCTACATAATCCACCCCTAGCCGCTCGAGAGACTTGTCAATCGACTCTTTGACATTCTTTGGAGATCCGTCTACTCCGTGCTTTGTGACCCTATCGATGACGAAACCGAACTTGGTGGCGAGGAAGATCTGGTCCCGTTTCCCAGTCCTCTTGAGCCTGAGAGAAAATTATACGTAGTATCAGTTGGAGAAAAGAACCTCCTGCAATGAGCACCCGAACATGCTCACCATTTCCCGATCAATTCCTCGTTATCGCCGTATACGTTGGCTGTATCCCAGAACGTGCACCCGTTTTCAAAAGCAGCGTCGATGACCTACCCTTGTGTGAGCACTGAACCTAGATCACCCTCGTGATCGAGACAAACCTTGAACCTTTCCTCGTCCGGGTCAGTTTGCCCGTAGAAGGCGGAGAGTGGCATGAGACCATAGCCGATCTGGGTGTCATTTTTGCCTAACTTTCGAGTCGAATTGGCCATTGTACACAGCGGATTCGCGTTCTGGCTGCGACCGGGCTAAAAGATGGCGGGAGCGCCGTATGGTGGGAGTCCCCGTCGTTGAAATAGTGCGGCCCGCGCGAACACACTGAATAATCATGGAAGAGTTATTCATCAATCAGTTATCGCCGAATCGTTCTACTATTCGGTTGCAGTGCCGGTTGCAGCAGCGTCGCGGTATCGTAAGCTCTGGGCGCCCGGAACGTCAGCGGGTGCTCCCATGGCCATAGCTTGTAGATGGTGGCCCATGCCCGCACCATGAGACATGCAAGTTGCAGAAACAAAGCACGAGTTTGAGTTCTGGGAGGCTGTGAACGGCGCTATCAACAGAAGGCATCTCCATCAACGTTTGATCAAACTCTACCGCGCGGTCTGTAGAGCAAGTGACTGTGAAATAAAGCCACTGTCGGGCTACTTGTGATGACCACTTACACAATCGTTATCTGGTTGGAATGATTACTCGCCAACGTCTTTTTTTTTACCACTGCCGTACCCCTAACGCACCTCCGTTTTCGAAGGGGCCTGTTATTAATTCTGAGCGAGCATTTCACCATACAGGCCCTGGTCATTACCACCATATATTCACTGCAATTGAAACTGGCGAGTCATTGTCGTCCTTGCAAACAAGAGCTGTGTCAACCGACGAGGTTGGCAGCAGCAGGGACACCCGCAGGTCTCATGACGGAGATACAAACCTACGCGTTTTTTATGGTCCACATAGAACATGCTAACGCATAGTCCTTGGAAGCGTTTACTAGACTTTTAGGTAGCAGCTCTCAGAGGTACTGATTTACTCCACTGGCCCAGCCCGAAATTGTCTGGAAAACTTGAGCCAGGCGCGGGCTGTTTGGGGCAAGCGTCGCAGAACCACGTCGCGTTTCTGATGCCAGAGAAATGCTGGGGGGGGTTGTTCTGCGAAGGGAATCCAAAGGAAAGGCTCAGTGTATCCGAAAGGTGGCACCATAGTCTAGGGCGGGCAAGGGTGAACCCATGTATCTGGAACTGGCTGCGAGTACTATACCCACTACCAAAGCAAGTGCCGTAAGGACAGCTGGATTGAACAAAGGAATGGGTTGGTATCGTCCGACGAAAGACAGGACTGCTCCGGGGTTGACCCACTGACACGATCATCCGGCTAAGTCCCAACTGGAGGTGTCGTCCCACTGCCCTAACTTCGGTCCGGTGGCTAGTCTGGTAACCAGACCGTCTATGAGGCAAGTCGTCGATAGACGGTCTGGTAAATTTCGTTCGCGTTTGTTGGGCTGCGCGGGCACGTGATGTTTGGCCAATGAAAGAATGCGGGATTTCACGCCAGGAAAACATTTAGTTTGGTAAATAATGCAAATCATAATCCGGATCGATCGACGCCGCAACTACGACCCGCAATGACATGGATTATTCAAGCCATATCCCAGCGATCCTAGTTGCCACGCTGGATCATCTAGATGCCCTTGCTCGTGTAATGATCGCCGACAAACTTCCAGGCGACTACCTAGCGACACTCGCAGAAAAAGAGAGGACGGAAGCACTGCGAGCTTGTCTAGTTATCCTCATCATCACTCATTTTGCGATCGTCCCGCGTCTTCCAGCTTCAAGCCTCACTCGCTATTCTCAACGGGCACGACAGCATAATCACGGCCGGAACGGGCAGCGGAAAGACCGAGTTTCAGAAGCGACGTGAATGAGATACACAGCCCACACTTCGCGAGGGCTTCGACGACTTGACGTGATGCGCAATTCGTCTATAGAAAGAGAGTGAAATATACTGAAAAGTAGAGCGTATGATTCGACCGTGCCTTTGCTAGCTGAGCGACTACAACATGACAAGTCTTTCGACTTGGGGTTCAGAAACACCTAAATTCTTGCTGGGAAAGCTTACCATAGAAGTATCCTTTTTTCGCTCTCCCTCGTCGCTCGATTGGACTGTGCGGCGCTCCCGAGGATCCGAGCGAGTACAGGAGCACGTTCATCGATAATCTTCCTCATCATCGTGTTGATGTTCCAGCTCAGAAGAAACTCACATGAAATTGTGTCAGTTGTTCCACTGAGGGCTTGCTTGACGTCGTCCATTTCATCATACACTTTCCGGATGACATATTGAAGTGCATGTGGCTCCATCTAAGCGTCGAGTTATGCTTTGCCTCGGGGGTCGCTGTACAAGCAGTCCAACAATCGGCCAAGCTTCCAAGAGTGCCTCTCCTTTGTAGGCGCATAGATACAATCACGGTGGGAAGTCCCTTTCTGTTGGATTCAAGACTTCAAGGAGCGCGGTGAAAAGCGAATGTCGACCAGTGTTCAGCACGTGGATAGCTCGGAGAATGCGCTCGTTCTTTGGCACTGGTGTATTTGGCATGTTCGTAGACAGTGTTCCACAGCAACAGCATGGCGTGGGTCTAGCATTCATGGCGCAGCGATCGTTGATGACGCGGACGACGAGAGGGTAGGACTTATCTAGACTTAGCTAACGCTTATTCTAGTTACACGTGACGGGTGCTATCCCTGATTTAGGCATACATTCACGTGCCCGCGCAGCCCAACAAACGCGAACGAAATTTACCAGACCGTCTATCGACGGCTTGCCTCATTGACGATCTGGTTACCAGACTATCCGGTGGCAACTGAGCATGAGTATGACACCGGCGGCGACCGGCCGGCTCGACAACAACGAACAAAAGATGAAATGTCGCCAGGATCAACCCCGTGTCGATTTTCATGTCAATCAGCGCTTAGGACTTCCGTCGAATCACCCAAAAATGAAATAACTTGGGAAATGTAGTTTTTCCTGATTCATTGCAACGAGCGCATCAACGGGCTTTGAGCGGACCAACGGCGTTCGCAGTTTTCGGATGCTATTTCGGTCCTTTACCACCACTCAGGATGACGCGTTTCAGGCTGTTGAATGTCCAACGCGTGCGACCCCGCGACGGTCCACGTCCGCAGTGCTGCTCCGCCACGTTCACCCCAAGCCGGTCAACGCCCGATCACCCTGCCCAACCCGCCAAATCTCGACGCCGCCTTCTCCACCGACGCCAAGTACCTCTCCGACCCAATCCACGCTCAATATCTTTTGCTGGCCGTCCCACACGCGCATGCTCGTCACGGCTCTCCCGAGACTCCGGAGGTCCCAGAGACGCCGTCGTAGGCGCCGTCATCGCTTGGGCACGAACTCGGAGGTGGTGATGGGGGCGGAAGGGGGCGCCCCGGGGAGGACTAGACACGATGGCGTGGCTGGGTGCATGAGCGTCCCGGCGGTGCCCGCGAGCGAGGGCGAACGGAGGTCAAAGACCGAGACCGTCCGGTCCGTAGACGACGCGAGCACCGCGCGCTCGTCGGGGGTGACCACCAGGTCGAGCACCGGTCGCTCGGGGACGGTCTAGACGTCAAGTCAACAAACACCCCACCGGTGAGCGTCAGCCTGGTCCAAGAGTGAACGAGGACGTACGATCGTGTCCGTACACGCCCGATTCGACGTCCCAGGTCCGCACCGTCGAGTCGAACCCACAGCTGTACGCTTTTTGGTTCGATCCTGGAGCGGAGACGGCCTTGGACACGCGGTCCGTGTGGGACTTGAGCACGGCGATCGGTACCTTGCGTTTCGCGCGTTCCTGGTCCTCGCCGTTGACCTTGCGCCGCTTCTTGCGGTCCGACGACGCCGCCGCGTCGAACATGGACACGATTTCATCTTGGGTCGGGACGGTACTGTCCCAGAAACCGATGAGGTGGTCCAAGGAAGCCGTGAGGAGATGGGAACCGGTGTGGTCGGGGGAAATGCAGGAGAGGGGCGATGTGTGGAGGTGGAGCGAGGCGAAGGGCTGGAACGAAGGCGAGGCGAAGGGCACGAGGGAGACGCGGGTGAGGGACGCCGTGAGATCGTGCGACGCGGTCGCGACGAGCACAGACTCGCCTGTAGACACCGACTCCGGGACGACACAGGCAGAGGTGACAGGCGCCTGATGCACCGCGACGTCTCGGACCAGCTTTTGCGCGTAGTCGAAGAGGCGGACGTGTCCGTCATACGATGCGGTCAGAAAGTGTCTGCGAAAAGGTCATTTCGAGCGACGGGTGTGTGGAGGGAGACGCACTGTGGTGGACGACACGAGATCGAGGAGACCAAGTCTTCGTGGCAGCGTCGTCATGCGCTGCGGTGGTAGCACCGACTCGAAATACTCGACCTCGAGGGTCTCTTCCTAGCCTGTTTATCAACAAAGTTGTCGTGCATACGCTCCACGCTGCTCTTTCGTGCACCACGTACCTCAGTGATACCGTTTTCTGCGCGACATTCGCCAAGAGTGGACCGTAAGATCACACCGCGAATCAGAAAGTCGAACGGGATCGGTTTGGGGAGAGAGAGGGCCTTATTGACGAGTTGCGAGAGCTGGCAGCGCTTTCAGTCGAGTGGAATCATGAACTTTTGGGATGGGAGGACATAGGGTGTCTTGGTCGTGAACACGACTGCAGCTAACGAGGAGGCCATCGCGGTCGTCTGCCAGAAATATTGTCTGTGGCTGTGCCATTTGAGTATGACCGGACTCTTGTGCTAATAAGTATTTATACATCTCTGGTTTTACTGTTGGCAGTGGTGCAGTGACCTAGTAATAGCCACCGATGATACTGAATTGGTGTAGAGAACGTATAGGGGGCATTCCGATTAACTCCAGCTGGGTATGCCATGATACCATGAAAGCAAGGCACTGACTATGGCACCCGACAAAGGTCTAGCACTTCCCAGACGTAGTCTGCCATGATCTCGTGCGTCACTCTCGACGGATGTCTGTTGTTTTCCACGCCAGTCGATCAGCTCAAGACCACGAACGGGGAGCGAGAACCTACTTGACGAACCAATAAAAGAAATGGTCTGCGTCGCCACAATTTCCGGCCGTCGTCGGCCCGGGATTACATGCGTCCGTGCTCACGTATCCGAACGCCCGATAGCCGGGATCTGGACCCATCACGCCGTCCCAGATCGACGCAAAGTTGACAAACGCGACGTTGAGCAGCGGATCTTGCGTGTGAAATGCGCTCAGACCGTCGAAGATGGACTGCAGCCAATCTTGACCCTTAGCGTCACGCTTGCCTAGACCGTAGACGTCGGTGACAAGGAAGTTGCGGGCGTTGGTGGGGGGTTTGGAAAGAAGGGCTATTTGGCCGAGGAGGTCCTGCGCTGCTTGCGGGAGGTGATCGCCATCGGCTGGATATCCACATAAACATTTACGAACGTTCCAATATGCTCCAGTTTGCTTACAAAACGAATCACCCCAATCACTGTACAGCGTCGTCAGTCACGGTAAACTGAGCCCAAGGGGATGCTGACTTGATACCAAAGAAGACTGTGTAAAGCGTAGTGGCTGGGTCGAGATGGTGTGCTTGTTCGAGGAACATCGTCGCTGTGCAAAGTGGCAGTCGTGTGCGTACAACAGGGTGTGATCTCGAAGCTCACTCTGCATGATGAAGTCCCTTGGGTATGGATTGGACGGCCACAGAGAGATATTGACCACCGCGCTGGACCACTTGCCAAGACGTTCAACAAAGCGACGTACCATGATCAGCGAGAGAACGCACGGCGTAATCCATGAGGGTGGCACCAATGTTGTCTGCGATATGTTCGATCCAAAGTTTTCCATTGGTCGAGCGACCACCCGCGAATGGGCCGGGATGAATAATGACTGCTGGGGCGAGTGGCCCACCATCATGCCTTCCACCATCCGTATACGAGTCCTACGCACACGCAAGTGAGCGCTCTCACAATCAAACGGAAGGAAACACGTACGCACCCCAAAGGACACGATCGTCTTGATGCTGCCGAGGTCGAGCCCCGCATTCACGTCCGAGGCCTCTCCCCAGAGGAGTCCGCAGCGGGGATGAACGGCGAGGTGAACATCCGTCTCGTTGGATCCTTGACAGCGCAGCTTCAGCAAATGCGATCTAGAAGGGGGACAGAAAAAATTGAACAGGCTTCATGGCGGAGCGCGCCGACCGACGTCATGTAACGGAGCATATAAAATTGCATAAGAGATCTCTCAGTCGCTAGCCAATGTGTGGCAGCGAGAATCACGAGGAACTGGAACAGATAAGAAGCGAAACTGACCAGGAGTCGGTCCAAAGAGAGCCAATAGAAGCTTCTGGACGCCGTAGAGCACGAGGAGAGGGTAGAGAACCAGAGCTACGATCATATCTGGGTGAGTCAGGAGTGGGGGTTAACACAGGCACAGACCGACTCGGAGTCCGAAGAAAGCGAGGCAGCACAGCTGCAAGGAAAGATCCGGAGCCTTATTCCCAGGGTACGAGACCTGAGATGATCCAGCATGTGATGGCCATAGAGATCGACTGGCAGACGCCGTTTGAGTTGTCCAAACTGGACAGAAACACTGCGGGTATGATCGTGGAGTAGCTGCAGGCGGATTTGACGTTCTCCGATTCTGAGGAGTCCGACTTGAAACCGAACTTCCGATCTCATCGCCGCCGCCAATACTTTTGCCTCCTTCAAACCAGAGCAGATATGTAACCCGCCAGCTTGAGCATGTCCAGGGAAAGCGAGCAGGTCAGACGTGCTCCTATAATCATTTATAACAGACTTTCAGCAGTGCACCTACCTTTGTCTTCTTCATCCCGGGAACAGGATGAAATCGTCTCCCGACGAGGAGGGGAGCCAGGCGTCCCCCTGTCGCATGGCGCTCTTTGCAATCGTTCTCCGTTCGATCTCTTGGATGTTCTCCTTAGTACCTGCATGGAGAATTCATTCCGACCAGTTTCCCCGTCAAAATCCCTGATGCAAAAAAATAGATATTGCAACGTCAGAAACATTTACATAAAACACCTACTGTCAACTCTCAGGATGAATATGCGACGATCTTGATGCCAGGTTCACCCTAGGTCAAGCTTCAAGTGGTATCGACCGTGATCTGCATACAACAACATGGAAATAAGACTAACTCAACCCTTGACGGTACTTCCCCTGGTATCCGCTCCGTTACTTACCTCTGCGGGTACTCTGAGACCGAGCTCTTTGTCGAAACACCATATATTATCTCCTTGGTTATCAATGATATCACCGCGGAAAGCCAGAAGAGGAGGGAAAAGAGACTCGCCAGTAAGGACGCGTCATGATACAACCACTCCGTTTCATGGTCATGGGCGCTCACACCGCGCCAGAGCCGCCAACTGCCTCCGGGGCGGCGAGGGCCGCAACCTGTCGATATTTGTTTCCGCACTCCGACCATAATCCTGGTTCTGCCCCATACACGACGGACTACTTATCCAAACCGTAAAATCTGAAACATACCTTAAATTATCGCCCACATTGAGAAGTCCCAAATCGGTATCTTTGCGCAGCGTACTACGCAGTAGGGTCACATTGGCCCGACATCATCCGAGACTCTTCGCAGGATGTAGCGCGCCTTATGTACTTATTCCAATTGAGAGACGAAACTGCAAAACAGACGAAGAGAATGGGGCAACCTCATGAATGCTTGGCGTATTTTCAAACCAAAGAAGTCAGAAAGCAACCAAAATATCAAATATTGTATCGTTCACTAGCAAAACTACAAGTCTATGGTCGAAGACAGCATTGGAAAGGAAGGGGAGAATTACATGTACTTTATACGAGGATCGCATGACACTAGACCAAGCCTACTCACCGCCCTCGCTCTCCCCAATCTCGAGTAGAGTGTACCAACGTCCTGAGAGATGTACATGGCCATCCACGAGCACTTTGTCACCGGTGTCTGTAACACCCATGTAAATCAGTTTCATCTGGTAACTACTGACCCACCCCTGCTGCGTGCCGCAAGAGCATGCCAGTCATGGACAAAGCGATCTGTTCCTTCGCCATCTGTGTCAACAAGAGCACCTCCTTCAGAATTTGTTACAGAAACACCGCGCCTCATTGGGCTATCGACACCTGCTACAATTTACCGGTCACACGGGTACTGCGACGTTCGCGGGTAGCTGACTCACGTAACTCAACGCCAGAAGTACGAGCCTGTCCGCCGAGATCGCGCCTATCGAGAGATGTGGTACGAGGTATTGCTGTTATTAGACAGAGGATCAGCAGTAGGAGTGTTAAGGGCGACGCGTAACGCTTACTAGCGCCGTGCACCAATTGCGTCCACGTCAAAATGACGGTCAATGCAGTCAAGAAGATGCTTGAAAAGGCAAGGCCATGCCACAGCTGCATTATTGCAAGGTTTAAAAGGAATCGAGACGAGCAGGACGAATGGTAGTGAAGCTCGGAATATTTCTCGCCTAGGTTTATATCGTTGGGCTCCCGAATAGCATTGCAGTGCTCATAAGTTCCGCCTGTTTCCGTCACTGTCTTCCAGTCTCGAAGACTCTGAATGTAGATGGCTCGGTACCACTATCGACACCCATAGCTTCTGTGCATCTGCATCAGCAATGTAGGCAGCGTGTTTCGAGTTCCGGTTGACATGGATATGCTATGAAATTCACTCAGATTGCTCCTGTGCGCGCATTCGCGCCAACAAGGCAATGCCAGAGATCTGGGGACGAAAGGAGTCGCTGTATTATGCGTGATAGATTGAACGGACTTATTGCAAGAGAGCGGTGAACGAAGTATTCTCCAAGGCACCAACCACAGGAATCGGATCGAGACTGCGGAATGTAACCAGAATAGCTTTACGGAACAGCTGCTGACAACTGGAGTGTGGAGCGAGGTGGAATACGAGGACACAGGGTCAACGGGCATGGTTGACTCGAGGAAACCGCGCTATATCATTTCTTTCCCACGGCCTCATACAACCACTCGTGAACGTTTGAACACGGAACAGTCTGTAGTACTTGCCGTGTCTGTGTTACAAATTCACTTGGTGAATACAGCACTTTGCGTCTTGCGTCCCGGTCAGTTACTTGATGTCATCCTGCCGCCAATCAGGTCAGTTACAGACTTCAAGTTACAATCCACGCTACACCGCTCTCGAAACTCTGCCTTGATCAGTTTCTTGTGCCTGTCCTTAGCCCTCTGCGCACTAAGCCAAAACTTCATCGCCTCGATCACGTTCCTGGAATCCCACCGAGTCATCCCCTGTGTCGTAGACACCGCGTACCCGTCGCAGCGTTGGCAACCCTGACCGCTGGCAGAGTGATTATCGCCAAGGCTCGTCTTGGCCGCCTAGGCGCATCCGGCCACTTGTATGTACGCGTGTGAGCGATGCTAATCCCACTGAGCACCGCGCCTTGGACGTAGTGCATATGTGCACAATGATACGGTAATGAATTTCAATTTGCCTGAGGAGCAGCAACTTGAATGGGGTCTGGAGCAGTCAGCGTTCCCGACGAGTTCCGGGACTGATAACCGCAACGATCCGTGTGTCAGTGCTATAACTATTCATCCACACGCGGTCCCTAATACTCCAGTCTGTTCAGGTGGTTTTCGTCGGATAAGTACTCGCTCGTTATTACGTGTAGTTCTCGCCAGGGTCTGCCATGACTGGCATTTAGTATGCCGATTCATGAGTACTGAGCTACTAGTCTTCGTCAATGTCCCGGTCACCTTGTGAACAGACATTTCAAATGTTCAAATGATTGTGGGGTGCAAGCACCCCGGCAAGCCGCATCGATGGCCACCATGTATCTGTTTTGCATAATTACAGTACGTATGGTCGACACTGTTTGTAGAGTGTTTCATATAGTCTGCTGCTCCGCTAATCTCGTCACCCCCGTTTTTGAACGATTTTGGCTGGCACTGGTCGTCGACCGCTTGTCGCGCGTTGCCTGGGTGTTCCTGAAATATGCTAAGACCAAAACGTCTGACGAGTTTCCCCATTAGAGTATTTGCATGCACGGTGGAGCTGGATTGCAGCCGACGGGCGGAGTTTAGTTTTCAAATTTCAATGCGTGCAAGCGAGACGGACACCAAACCTTTCGTTCAGGCCAGCCTGTCTGCAGAGCAACGAGTCTGAACTTCATGGAAATTTCTCGAAATATACCATAAGTACGATGTCCGACGATCCTCTCCGGAGCGATATCAGTCTTCAGAACATTCAGGCGTCACAGTGATTGACACTGCTTACCTCACATGTTCTCGTCACCACCCACTCCGGCCCCGGGGACTTTACCAACTGAATTCAAATACCTACTCTCTATTCTAACCGCTCGACGCGACCTCGGAAATCGAAGGAATTGCTTGCTTTAGACTTGCAGATAGGCTGACACCTTCAAGCGCGAGTGGAACGCGACTTGTTGGTCCGCCATTGGCTCTGCCCACTTACTAAGAATGGAAACGAATCGTGATTGACAACGATATCCGACAGATGCGGATCGGTGAGTCTAGTGGAACGGATTGCTCGGTGACGAATTGAAAGAACCGGATACGCGCAGATAACGAGGCGCCTCGGACGATTATGGATGATGGTTTGGTGGTGACAGGAAAGTCTCTGTTCAGACGTAGAGAGCTGCTAACTTCATACTTCCCAGGATGACTCTGGTCCCATACTCGTCCAGAATGGTTGAAACGTACGTCTGTCGCCTGCTCCGTTTGTCACTCTGCGCTTGGCATGTATGGTGCGATGTCCCCAAGCACCATTTATGGCGTCTAGATCACCCATGTTTCCGCACATCTTGTTTCAACACGGAAAGTACATAAACCATCCTATACAGTGTTCCCTCGTCGCATCGCATACCTAGTGTCTGCACCAGTACATAACGAAGGCCTCAGCACCCATTCCAGAGATTGTGCTAATATAATCAACAGGATGCCTGACACCAGTGACGAAAAGATAAATACAAAAGCTTTCCACACAAACGCGGACGTCGAGACTACGTTGAACTCACAAATTGACGGCAGCTCAGATGTTGTCCTCCATAGCGAACGTGACATTGCGACGCACGTCATCTCTGTCGATGACGATCACACTCTCAATCCATGGACATTCAGAGGATTCTTCCTTGGACTTGGTCTCTCCGCTTTTGGTGGTTCCTTGGGTACGTTCGTCTGTCCTAAGGTTTTTTCTTCGCTTTATCACTTGAGCAGCCGAAATCTATTATTTCAAGCCGGTAAGCACCATTAAGGTTGCTGCATACCGTTCCTCCCATATTGTTACCGCCAGCAAACCGTCGGAGTATCTCTGGTGTTCCTCGCAATTGTCTCCTATGTTCTCGGAATTGCAGTAGAAACGTTCATCCCGCGCCATGGGCTATTTCGTTATTTGAATCCTGTAGGTTTAAGCTACTCTCTGATCCCGTTCACTCACTATCATCTAGCATCCATTCAACAAAAAAGAGAACGCTTTCATCATTATAATGGCTAGCGCAGCAGCACATTCGGCCCTGGGCACCGAAATCCTTGCTGTCCAGCGCCTGTACTACAATATCACCCCCGACGCCGTAACTTCCATCTTCTTGTTGTTCTCTAGTCAGCTTCTTGGCTATGGCATCGGCGGTGTTTTGAGATGTGAGTCTGCGGTTCGCTGGTCGTCACGTCCTCTGACACCCTACATGCCACGAACAAGCAACGCTTCTGTATCCCTCGAAGATGCTCTATCCCGGCATTCTTCCGCTCATTTCTATGTTTGATACCTTGTTCCGTGACGGCCCGACTGCTCGCCGTAGACTCACGGTGTTCTATCTCGTCTTCGGAGCGTAGGTTACACTCGTCGTGTTCGTTCGTATAGCGGCTAACTCTCAAGGTACAGCATCTTCATCTGGGAACTGTTCCCAGAATGGATATTCCCCCTTCTCACTGGGCTGTCTATTTTCTGCCTTGCTGCGCCGAGGAGCGCGACTGTCTCCCGAGTGTTTGGCGGAAGTAACGGTAATGAAGGGCTTGGTCTCCTCTCCCTGTGCTTTGACTGGCAGGTCGGACCCCACTTTCGATCTATGCTGTGATGTCAAGATTGATATTTCAATTCATAGTATATTGGAAGCGGCTTCAATCCAATGACAATCCCCTTGAAGTCCCAGGTAGGGAGTCGAAACCATGCATAGGTTGCCCTGGCTTACGTAAGAGCAGGTTTCGTTCTTCATCGGGTCCATACTATGCGTGTGGGTGTGCAAGGAAGACTTGCCCGGCCATGACTAATTGGTTCTCTTTAGGATCACTTTCATCTTCATCTATGACAACAACGTTTGGGAGTCCCAGAACTTCCCTTTCGTACGTGCAAATATGTTTTATATTGGACATTGATCCGACTGCGGTTTGTGGCAGCTCGCTCAACTCTTGTTTTATGAAAATGGTACTGTGTACGACCAGACATTGATTTTGAACTCGATCAACGAGGTCGACCCTGCTCTGCTTGCGGAGCAGGGAATTCCGTACTATGCTGGAACTTGGGTTGTCTATCTCCTTTCCACCAACTTAGGACTAGCGGCAACTTTCACCCACCTACTGCTTTGGAATCGCGAGGATTTGCGAGATGCCTGGAGCTGGATAACCCCTTCCAATTTTTGGAAGCAGTGGCAACGGTTAAAGACAAACGATATCAGTTGGCAGTTCTGGAACGAAGGTGGCACACAGAAGTGGCCGAAAAACGAAGAAGATATCGACCCTCATTATGCACAGATGCTCAAGGTGCGCCTCGGACATCCGTAATTCCCGCGACGGTTGAATGATTCCGCATTCCAGTATCCTGATGCACCAAATAGTTGGTATTGTGCGACTTTCGTGGTATCGTTCGCGGTAGCTTTGGTGGTCATATACCAGAGCGACTCGACCTTACCATGGTGGGGCTTCGTTATATCTGTGCTCCTGGCGACCATATTCATTCTCTTCCTTGGAGCACTGTCCGCCATCACAGGTATCGGTTTCTCTATTCGTGAGCCTTCCTTGACTATCAACACTGTACTCGGTCGACGTTGTGAACAGAAACTTTCATGCGGATGATTGCAGGATACTTACATCCCCGCAAGCCAATGGCCAACATGTACTTTGTTCTGTATAGTTCCAGTAAGTTTTATTTTACATGTAGCGAAAGATGAATTCACTGGCATTATTTTTAGACACTGTTTCACAAGCGATTCTGCTGCTCCGTGACCTTAAAATTGCCCAATGTATGTCTTTCCGTAAACGTTGTCATTAGCGAAGATTGATGTTCATAATAGATGCAAAGCTCCCTCCACAAGCTGCTTTCACAGCTCAAATCGTTGGCACCCTTCTTGGTGCCGTGCTGAACTACTGTAAGGGCGCGGTGGTTATTTTTATAGTTTCTCACGGAGTATTTCAAGTTTTGATGAACTCTGTCGTCGACAACCAGCGTGACATCTTACTTTCTGTCCAAGGAACAAATATCTGGTCAGGACAGCAACCCCAGTCGTATAACTCACAGGCGATCGCATGGGGCGGCCTCAGTTACGAATTGTTCTCACCCGGCAAGAGATACCAGTGGGTCACGTTGTCATATCTAGTGGGGCTTGCCGCGCCAGTACCATTCTGGCTCATTCACCGCTACTGGCCAAAGCTCCGCGCTGACTACTTGTACATACCTATCATCTGGTGTGTACTTATCGTTCGGGCCCGACCCGCCCACTTACGTTACGTTATTCAGCGGGATGATGGGTTTCCTTGCCGCGGGAATCAATTCATCAGTCCTGTCTTATTTCATTGTCGCATTCCTCTCTCAGTGGTGGCTTAGGACCCGCTACCCCAGCTGGTTCCAGAAATACAATTACCTCGTCGGTGCAGGTGCGTTTCATTAGTGGTTGTGTGTCTTTTTACCAATTGGCCTGTTGGCAGCGCTCGATGGCGGGACCCAGGTAATGGTATTCATTCTATCCTTTGCCGTCGAAGGCGCGGCAGGCACATCTCACCTCTTCCCTTCCTGGTGGGGTGCCAACCAAGCCGGAAATTACGACCGGTGCTTGTATCTCAACTGATTGGTCGGGTTCCAGCCGCTGTAGTATACAGTCGTCTCTGGACATTTGCCACGAAAATAAAGAGCATGAATGACAATCTCATGTCATAAATATATCAAACGATTGGCTTGGCATTGTACAAGTACACCACTGAGTTGTCCTTTGGGCTCCCTGCTGATTTCGTGCCTCTGTCGGAGGACCCTCGATCGGTGTCTATACCAAGCGAAAACTCTTCGTTGGTTGACACCGTACGCCGGGGTATCGCATAGCGTATGGAGCCGACCGTGCCGCTGCTGCAAATGTCTGACTCGATCGATATCCCGCGAGCGATACGATTAACGATGAGCGCTGGCGCGAGCACCTTGAATTCGACGACGGGTCAAGTCGTTGTCGCGTGAAGCATGAGCTCGAGCATACCTGAATAGGGCCCAGGATCGTGAAGAACACGGACTCGAGGATGCTGTTCATGGCAAGGACTACGAGCGCCGCGATCCCGACCGCTGTGTACAACAACGCGCTCTCGAGGGTCATTGCCATGTAGGCGAGGTAAAACGCCCCTTGCTGTGGGCTGGCGTGGAATATTCGCCTCCGAAGCCACCAGAAACGCACGGCGATAACGCAAGATGCGACGACGTTGAGTGCGACCGAGGATGACCAGTAGCATAAGCCAGCCACCTGAACAGTTCGCGTACTGTACGTTGCCGTGGGAGCAACGCTAAACTTGAGATAAGCCATTGAAGATCCGACGACGGCCAAATACAATAAAGCAGGGAGTGCAAAAGCATACTTATTGCCCATCAGGACGACGTAACATCGATAGACCTAAGATTAAGGACGATTTACCTTCTGGTTATCGCAACTTGATAAGCAGAACTCACAAGGAAGGCGTCAGAAGTCCACATATTCACAACGTAAGCGACGCCGATGAGCACGTTCGGCCAGGGAGAGAGTATGCTCGTGTAGGTCTGGCCAGCCAGATTAAATGTGGTCAAAAACTGCTGGGGCGAGCTGTACAACTGGACTACGTTGTACAGTGTTGTAACCAGCAGCTGGAACAACGTGAACACGAATAGGAGATTGTTTCTCTTCCTGCGGAGCAGCACTAGATTCGTTATCGCCACGGCAATGTAAATGCCTAAGAGCAAATGTCAGCTAGAAAGAACCGCATTACAGAGAGCGGCTAGAACTCACCGTAAATTATGTACCCTAGCGCATTGCCCTCGAACGCAATGATATAGTCGTGGATTAATGGCGGGGGAGACTGTGGTGAACTTGCCGTTGACATCTTGGCCTAGATGAGGCGTCCGGTGGGCGAAATGGATATCGCACCAAGTTATGAAAAGCGAACTCCCGGCATTCCAAACAGACACCATCCGAGGTGTCGACAACGATGGGACCCTTTGCGTGGGGATGATGAAACCAATACTCCGGTCCATCGCACCGCAAACCAGTTCCCACATTGTCTTGAGAAGATCGGAGTCACCGCGATGTTACCGTACAGTGTCGATGACGTGGCTAGAATGAATTGGACCGGTAGCGCCTAGTATACGAATGTTTGCACCTGTAGAGATGAGGCCCATCACGAGGGAGTAACGAAGAGACACCCCCGTCGTGTGAACTTCGTAGACCAGGCACTGTGCGAAGCGGCGGAAGATATCATGATGGAAACACAGCAGTTTGAGAAGGATGTGGACATAAGAGCACTCCTTTTACTAGTAGTAGTTTCTATTGAAGTTCGTAGTACATAGAGTTTTCCGGTCTAAGTATTACATAAGCAGTCGCCGGTTGGTGCATAAGCATAGTATTAGTAAACAAGAGAATGGATGTTGACGAAGCAAGTTAGTCCATGACAACATTAGAGCGAGCGAATGCTGGTACGTGTCCTTATATTAATTGATAAGAGCGAAAGGAACTGAAGCTTTGAAACTCGCAAGTGTGATAAATTACGAAAAATCCACGTGGATGGCTTCAAGTTGCTGGCCAAAATTGGGACCTGACGGTCATGACTCATTAGTCCGCTCTCAGGTTCGAGAGTATGCCATAATTCCCATCCCTCTAGTGGTGAATCCACTTTCAGAACAGGCCCATTGTCACGCCGAGTCTTGTCTGTAATCTCCCCGGGGCGTGCAATATCTGGATCACTGCTAGGACTGTCCTGAGGGTCGTCGACGCTCTTCTGCTGCCCAGGCTCGGATTCTGTTCATATGATTTTCAAGGTGAGGTCTTGACCCCAGAAATCAATATGTTACTTACGCGCAGAGAGCTCGGTTGACGCGCATAAAACGTCACTTGCCTTACCCGCATCTCCAGAGAGATCATCGTCACGTTCTGCGAGCTCCTCTGCTGCTGTACCACAGTTAATGCATCTGTCAGGGATCCACTGAAGCTACTCACAAGCAGTCAAGGTATACCACAAGTCGTCTGGTATGTCGGCGCGCCTTGACATTCCACTCGCCGCTGTAATGCGTCATGGCACCAGTCACTTTCGACCGCGGTTGACGTACCAGCACCGACTACATCAAGCTGAGCTCTTTTTGCATTGATGGCTGCTTTCGGCTTGAGCACGAAATGATGCGAGGAACAAGCGCCACTTCGACTCACGAGCACCTTGCGTCACAGCCGTGCACGCCCACAGGACGACCGACGCGATGAGCAAAACGTTTGAAAAGGTAAGGCAAAACGAGAGCTGCATGGTTGCAGGATTCGATGCTGGAAGCAATGTGAATGGAATTGAAGACCCTCCACTGATAAATGGACTGCTCGCCGCCTTGCGGTCGAGCGCATGCGTCTGTACTCAGAACTTCGCTGCGGCGGTGGGTGGTGTTGGTATAATTCGATCTAATTTGGACAGTCCGACCCTGGCGCAGAGCGTCGGGCACGTAGCACCTCCAAGTGGATCGCGCACTGCTCAAATGACGGCCTTGCTGTTTTCTTACGTCAAACCAAGCGTTGTAGGCGTTCAAGTTGGAAATATTCGATCGAGACGGAACTTTTTTTTTCCTCCCGGCGCGGTAGCGGCGAACACGACTGATAGCACGGCCGCACCATCTCCGATGGCTCTTGAAACACTGAATGTAAAACTCTGGTTCTTGCGACACACACCGTGGGCGATCCTGGGACGCCCAAACATTTCATATGCTGCGAGAAAAGATGAACACAAACGCTAGCATAGATGGCCCGAAGAGCATTCGTTAATCTGCCAAAATTCTTTCCGCGCACATACCATCCTGCTGGACGACCACGCAGTGCCATATTCTGAGCTCAATTTCAAATAATGCAGGCACTGCAGGAATAAACCAGACATGAAGGCAGCCTCAATGGTCAGGGACGAGATGTTGCTGTCATGGTCATGGCCGCTCAGAGAAAAACCCATCAAGCCACGGATATTAGCACGGTATTCAGGCACCCGGAAGCAACCAGGATGGTACGACGACGGGACCGCGCAGCAGGAACCAAGGCACATGAAAATCAAGAGCACGGGCTTTCTGTGTTTAGCGCGTACAGGCGGGTAAGCGTATGATCAACCTTCTCGAGCTCAGCGCATTGGCATGCTCGAAAACGTAGCAATCCTGTGCTCGATAACTTGAAAATTTAAAATAAATGGCAGGTACTCGCAGGAACGACGCATGTGCAACGCTGTGCACACGATCCTGGTTTTCAGCGTGTGACTAGAATACATGTAAGCTTGGATGTCACACAACCCGCATCGCTCGTCGTGGCTGCTTTAGGGCGCAATCTCCTGCTCGCTTTGGATTACCCAAAATCCTGTGGGATATTTTTAGAAACCGGATTACGCCCATAAGCCGAGTGGAGTACCTTGTCGTCGCGGCGACTGTGTCAGTCGAAACTCCATGATGCAGGGATCTGATGCGCATGCGACGGCGATCTCTAGGGTCTGAACAGAGCCCACGGAACACCGGAAGGGAGGCGACTGCACGGAACGCATGCCATCAAGGATGATGTCCCCAAGAAATTCTTTCCGCAAGGGCAATGACGTTTGAAGTGCGGATGGGGCAAGCAATGCGTCTTCTAAGCGCCACAAACTGAGGTAGGGGCTCTCTCCAACGTGGCCATACCCCCGTGTGGTGTGCTCATTGCCGTTGCGCGAAAGTTCTAGTTTGACCGTGCAGTGCTCGAGGCCGTAATCACGAACGCGGTGTTGTATGATGATGGTCCGCTGCACGACATAGGCGGGTATGAGTGACCTGACCGCCTCTTGGACACGACGATCACACGTACCTCCGAGTCTAGCCGAACTACCGAGCTATTTCCGAGGGCGTGATGAACGAATTGACCTTCCGTAGCCCCAATGAAGTCGGGGTAATGGGTGGACGACAACGGCCATGATGGTGAAGACTCGTTCCGTACGAGCTTTTCCAGTCCGTTGTAAGGGCTACCAATGGAAGCTTCCAGATGACCGGCGTCTGGTTCTTGCAGGTACAGTTGGATGACAACAAGGTTCCGAATGGTAACTGCGATGGATAGGATGGCGATTACGGTCAGCCAAAGCGAGGCGTTAAGCAAGAGGGGACGTTCGGAAGCTTGGATATGGGGTTCCTTGTTTTTCGGTGAGGCCAGCAATGTCTCTTCGTCAGGAGCGGGTACACGGTGGTAAGAATGGACAACAGCCTCGCGTGAGGTAACAAACGGAATTGCGAATGCGAAGGGCATCTGGATTTCCCTGTAAGCTTGACAGTGGTCGCTCACGAAGGATTGACTCGTTGGAGAGGTGGGCGCAAACATATATTTGTTGCTGCAGGGGTCACAGCTAATTCATCGCTGACGGGCTCTGTTTGTAGAGTGGCGAAAGTTTTCATCACTGCCCTGCAGGCAGCAGCAATCTAACGCACGAGTCAGATACTGCCTTGTCCAAAACAAGATAAAGGTGCCTCACACGCGGTAGCAGGACATGTCATACCTCGCTCTCCATAACCTCTGGATGGAGACACCAAGATTCGTATCCTGGGAGCTTCCTCTCTGGTCAATCATCGCAGTTCTGCTTGCCGTTTGGAGTGCTAGTATCGCGAGAAAACCGTCTGGAATTACAACACACGTCAAGAGAGACCCCGACGCGTACTACAGTCAGTCTTCAATCTTCGAGGCTCAAATGGTAGACTCACCGTGTCCGTCATACACAGGCTGGGTAGGAGAAGATTACCCTGCATACTACCCGATGGAGGTCCGGGACGCCATCATGTTTCCAGAGGACACGGTGCACTACCCCATCAACGGGGACGATGCGCTACAGCAATGGGAAACGCAATTCCCCACGATTGGGGAGGGCTGGGTGTGCCTCGGTCCGGAACGTCGCCCCTTTGCCTTGACAGTGTATCATGAACTGCATTGTCTCGGACGTCTCCGGCTCGCTCTCGAGGACCGCGCCAATCGGACGTACGAGGCGCAGGCGGAACACGTGCAGCATTGCCTGAACTACTTGCGGATGATGGCGCTCTGTCGGGCCGACGTGACGTTGGAACCGGTCGTGGATGCGAGTCTGGCTGTCGATCTGACGCAACCGCATATGTGTAGGGACTGGATTCAGGTGTATGAAGAGGCATCGAGGAACGCGAAGCAGTGTAGAAAACCTAGAACATAGCACCGAGTACTGCTTTCGATATGATTGAAAATGGGAGGTCATCCAAGCGAAGACTCACCTGCGAACCAAAAACCTGCCGAACCGCCGGATTTTTCTCGTGGGACCTGTATTGCGTTGACGCAACAAAGTGAGCCATTGAATGACCACCTTCCGCTGCCAAGCCTGCGTCACTGTCTGCTCAAACACCATCAATCTTCCAGTCATCAGTCAGTCGCCATACAACGGAGGAAAGCTCTCACAGAAGCAGCGTCGTGCGGTATTTCCCACGAAGGATTCGGTGCGACCCTTTCCCAGTATAAGGTCACCGACAAAGGGATGAAGTTCGAAGCGAAGAAGGACTGATCGGGATGTGGCCGCAGTGCGACCGCTACTGCCAGTGCCCCCAACCGACTCGGAAAACACGACGAAAACCACTCACCTAACTCGGCCGCGGCGGTAGTTTTGCAAACCCCCACGCTAACCTGTCGTCGGATCCAAGAATCAACGCTTCCACCGTTGTTCTCAGTATTCGCCGACCAAACCTTTGGTTAAAACTCTTACACACTTGTCGTGATGTCGGCGAAGAATGCTTCCCCGAATGAAAACCTGGGGCAGCCACCTCAGACTCCACATTGGGTTCGATGGAGTATCCTCCTGAACGTCGTGGTGCTCGCAGCCCTCCTACAGGTTACAACACGCTCGGTGATAGGACCGTCTGGCTTCTCGACTCGCTCGTCTTCGCTGCAGGCTCAGCCTGCCACGACCCACGAGTGCCGTGCACCTCTCCCGACATTTTTGGCGACGAATGCTCCCTCTGGAGCAGAGATACCACTTCAAAATGCATTCATTCAGCTGGATTCTGCCCTGCAACACTACTTCGACCAAGGAGGAGTTGACAGTCTCAGCGTGGCCGTCGTCGCGTCCGAGGGTTCTCTCTATGAAGGCTTTTGGGGAAAGCGCCGAGCCAACGAATCGGATGCTGGGGAAGGCACCACAGTCGATAGGCACTCTGTCTACAGACTCGCCTCCATCTCGAAACTGTTCACCGCGCTCGAGACGTTCATTCTTCGTGACGGTGGAGTGCTTAAATTGTAAGCATGTCAGCCTCGTGCTTCGAAAGTGAATCTTGATCCTGTTCGACAGAGATGATCCCATCTCTTCCGTCTGTCCCGAGTTTCGGTACAACAAATACTACGCTCCAATCACGTTTCGCGCTCTGATGAGTCATATGTCGGGTCTCGGCAGGGACTTACCTCCAGGTGATGCACGGGGACACTGGCCAGAGTCGGTCTTCGGAGGCGGACCGCCTGGTTATAACGGTCTCGAGTTTCCCTCCCACCAACAAGTCTTCGATGGCGTAGCGCAGAGCCATCCTGTAGCCGCCCCATACACGTATCCCGTGTACTCTAATACAGGTTACGCACTGCTAGGAATTGCGAACGTAGCTGCGGATATGGCCGCAAACGGCCCGCTAGCGCCATCGACTCACGCAGAGCTGGTACAACGAGATATTTTTGGACCACTTGGATTCAACGAAACCTCGTTTTTAGTGACGGAGGAGAACAAACGGAGCGTCGTCGTGCCTTCATTGAACCCCGAGGAAGTCGTATGTGTCTTGTTCTCGTCTCGTCCGCGACGCTGAGTCTTCTCCAGGACCAAGATTTCAAGGATGCTATGAACCCATCGGGAGGGCAGATGAGCTCTCTTTCGGATCTTGTCAAACTCATGCAAGTGTTGATAAATCCTCGGCGAGCCGAGAGCGTCATTTCGCCATTCACTGTCCGCGAGTGGATGCGTCCCCTCCACAGTTGGTTCGACGACTTTTCCGACGTCGGCGCACTATGGGAGATCTACTCTTCGACGGACTCTTATGGCAGGAAACAGAAACTGTACCAAAAGCGTGAGCAAACCTTGACCAGGCGAGCGGCCCGGCGCCAGTTCGACTGACCCAATCATAGTGGGAGAGCTTTCCGGCCTTCACACAGCGTTCACGATCAACCCTGTTAACTCATACGGCATCATCGTGCTCCAGTCTGGTCCGACGTCAGAGACGATTGCACTCACAAAGCTTGCCACGAACCACGTACAAAGGGCGTTCGACCGTGTGTTGGAAGGCATCGTGCGCGATCGCTTGGTCGGCGCGTGGCGTTCGGCCGATGGAACGACATCAATCACTGTGGAGATCGATCGCGGGTCGATATACGTAAACGAATATACTATCAACGGTACAAACGTGCTGCAGGTACTGCAAGGCAACCAGCCCAATCCGTCGACGCGTCTGCCCCTCTGGGCCACCGACGAGAACCAATATCGGTAAATGTTCTGTTTCCGTAGCCGTTTCGGTGGCCGACGCGTTGATCCTCGTTTTGCAGACTCGCATCCCCCACGTCTTACGAGGGTTGTTTCTACTCGTGGGCCCAGCTGGACGGGTATGGATACATCGACGGTGCCTCGACCAACCTCATCATTTATGAGACGGGTGGCCACGGCGAGCAAGTCCTGTTTCTGCCTGCTATCGATGTAAAGTTGCGAAAATAACCGAATCAGTTCGAACTCGAGTATACTTCTGGGATTCTCGTTCACACTACTTTTACGAGAGCATGCATCGCGTATGACATATGTCGTGCACTCTCGACGAGAATGTAAAACTACATGACTGAGCACGCTGTAGGTTGCCTATGCATTTGTTAAGATAGTCAATTGGATTACTAGTATCTGAGCAATTCAGCCAGAGAGGCACGTCTAGATGAAATCCTCGAACTGGTCAGATCGCAGCGGGAGAACTCTGGTCCAAACCATACACGTGCCATACGCGCCCAACTAGACGATGAACTCGGTCAATGTACCATTCGATAAGCATGTTAGGCTCTCTATGTCGACATTGTCACTCCCCCACGCTGTAGTGAGAACTCCTATATATCTCCACTATTATATCGTCCACGATTGAATCAGCCTGTATTGGTGGACAGAGCTCGCCTGACAGTCATGTTTTCATGGCACGACTCTACGATTGGAGGATCCAATTTGTGGGGTAAGCCCGCAGGCGCTAAAGTTGAACACGTGGGTATGTCTACACCTCTGCCAGATCGATCCACGGTACTCCCCATCTTTTTGGATTTAAAATCTTGACTGTCTTCACTTTCTTCCTCAGCCACGCCATGTCCTCCATACCTAACTTTTCCAAATGAAGCGTGCGGAGAGGCAAGCCCATCTCCTCTCTCCCTTCCACCATCTCGCGGATGTCGCGGCTGCTGGCCCCGGAGACGTACAACTCTTTGAGGTTAGGCAGAAACGCGTCACCCTCTGGGCTGAAGGGCATGGCGAGGACGCCAAAAAACCAACACTCGACGGATGACATCGCAATCTTGAATGTCTTCAGGTTCTCGAGTGCATAGTAGAACCTGTCAATGTAAGCCTCGACGGGGTCTTCATAATCTTCATAACTCTCCTGACACATGAGTGATCCTAGGGTAAGGGTCTCCAGCCCGTATAGTAGTTCGAGGCCGGGCCACTCTGGTTCTGTGGCTGGGC
>JBBPMC010000245.1:0-29673 GCA_038090115.1 Strobilomyces echinocephalus | reverse complement strand
GCCAATATCAGCGCGGGTCAATCTGGGAGCGGATCGCTCGTTTGTAACGGGGAGGTGTTTTGAAGGAGAGGCTCGGTTGTGACGACGAACGCATAATGATCGCTGTCGCCAGGTTTACAAGTACGCCTAAAGTGAGATACTTTCTTGGGCACGTTTCCTGAGCACAACACGACACCTGATTATTTACTGTTAGAACGCGCGGCCTCGACCTCATTCCATAAAACACAAGAGGGTTGAAAAGGACCGAAGAACATGTAGCAGCTTCTTCAGGACATTCAGGGTTATCTTTCGAGAAGGCGACAAGCTCGCACACATTGAGCTGTTTGATTCAGACGATGAGTACTCATCCAAAATAGAGAGATGCGCACACCAGTTGCCTTCGGCCCAATACGCCCGAACAAACCATTTCGGTCAATACACGCAGGAAATTTGAAGCTAACCAGCGTTCAACGTTCACCCAGTAGTCAGCACTGTCGTTCTTCACTTTGTCGTGGCCAACATATGTTGAGGTATGGTCAACGGAGGCAGGACATTAGAATCTCAGTGGACGAGTTTCACAGAGTAATCCAGTGTGTATTCAGTGTTCGCGAAGTAAACGACTCGACGACTAGTAGCAAGTGCCATAGCTCGACACGAATGTCTGACTCACAGAGGAAGCGAATCACATGTGATGATCAAGTGCGCTTTTCAACCACATGCATAAATTTAGAGGAGAAACGAAACAATCATGTTTTCAAGAGGGTAGTAAATGGGATCATAGTAAACACGGTAGTCTTTGATGTCGTGAGGGTCGTCCGGAGAACAGAAGTGCACATGGGGTATAAGACACGCAGTCTTGTCAACGAAACTGTGAACGCATACAGTAAAACGAACACAGTGGCCATCGACTCACACCGTTGGTTGCGAATCGAAGAGGGTGGGAAAGCAAAAAAAGTTCAAATAGATTCCGACTTTATACACAGCATTTCATAAGTATTTCCCGCATGTCCTTTGGCAGAGAGCTACTTGAATCTGGCTGCGAAAACCCTCCCCTACTTCGTGGGAGTCGGGGACCAACCTCCTATTCGAGCAGATGGTAAGCATTCGTTAGTCTTTCGTTGTCGAGGATGCGGCACAGTTCATTTTGGATATTTTGGGACACCGCGCCCGCGGAGAGTGTTGACAAGATCATGATCCCCGCTGGCGTATGTCCGGTACTCGATCGGATGTTATGGAACGATATTCCCAACGCGTCTGCGATTATGGGTAAGCTGGGCGGTGTCGAGAAACACGAGAGGGAGGGCTTGGCCCAAATTTTGCGTCGGGACACGTGTCGCTAGTTGAGCTGCCATGTAGGTCGACTGCCTTAGGAAGGAAGGCATTGTATTGACACGCAGTCGCGCGTCATGCACGTGTACTACATGGGTAGATTAAGCTGATCAAGGCCCCATCATTGGTTCAAGACGCTCAAGGAGGCGGTGAGCAGACACATGGATCCGGAAACGGATGGAAAACGCGATTTTCCTGAGGTGTTATTGCCGGAGATGTTGCACAGGGAGTTTGTAATAAAGTGTTCGGCCTTGACCGAGCGAGCGAGATTGATTTCCCAAATCCTTTCTTCACTGCGCAGGCAGCTCGAGTCGGCTCAGCCTCGCCTGCCAGCGCGAGCAAGTCCTCCTCCTCCTTTCCAAGCACATCCTCCACTTATGGCCTCCCACCCCTCCGGAACCAACAACGTCGTCGGCGTACACTACCGCGTTGGAAAGAAAATCGGTGAAGGCTCCTTCGGGGTCATCTTCGAAGGTACTGCGCACGGCCTCTCCTTCCTTCATCCGTCCTCACCCCCGTCCAAGGCACCAACTTGCTCAACTCGCAGACCGTCGCCATCAAGTTTGTACGTCCGCAGCACCGTTCCCCTGCGACCTACTCGCCCATGTTCTCTTCCAGGAACCTCGCAAGGCCGAAGCTCCACAATTACGGGACGAATGTCGTTCGTATCGCATCCTCGCGGGCTGTCGTACGTCCGTTTAGCGTGCTCTGTTCCCGGCGACCGACGTCGTTGTAGCTGGGATACCTCAGATCTACCACTTTGGTCAAGAAGGTCTACACAACATATTGGTCATCGACCTCCTCGGCCCTAGTCTGGAAGACCTCTTCGACATGTGTGGTCGCAAGTTCTCCACTAAAACCGTCTGCATGGCCGCAAGGCAGATGGTCCGTCTCACTCCACTAACATGCTCATACTCTGACGCAATCCTGTAGATCTCTAGAGTGCAAACCATCCACGAGAAAAACCTCATATACCGCGACATAAAACCCGACAACTTCCTCATCGGTCGCCCTAGTACCAAGGCTGCCAATGGTTGGTCTCGTTTGCTGACCGCAGGATAACCCAAACCCTTACAATGCTGACCGCAGTCATTCACGTTGTTGATTTTGGCATGGCCAAGCAATACCGTGATCCGAAGACGAAACAGCACATTCCTTACCGCGAACGGAAGAGCCTTAGCGGTACTGCACGGTATATGAGCATCAATACGCACTTAGGACGGGGTACGTCGGATTTAGTGCATACATCTCCGCCAACGTTTCTGAGACATCCCCTCGGCAGAGCAGTCGCGGAGGGATGACCTGGAATCTCTTGGGCACGTTTTCATGTATTTTCTGCGTGGTAGCTTGCCCTGGCAAGGGCTGAAAGCCGCGACGAACAAGCAGAAATACGAGAAGATTGGAGAAAAGAAGCAAACGACGCAAATTAAGGAACTCTGTGAAGGCTACCCAGGTCAGATACCGAGCTTGGCAGCCCCATCTTTCATCTGATCAGCTCCTCAGAGGAATTTGGTATCTATCTAAACTATGTCCGCAAACTTGGTTTCGAGGAAACTCCCGACTACGATTTCTTGCGAGAGTTGTTCGCCAAGATTATGAAAAATAACAACGAGGTTGATGACGGTGTTTTCGATTGGAATTTGTTGAATGGTATGTATAATATACTTTTCTCCCTTCTCGGCTCATCAGATTATCAGGTGGTAGAGGCTGGGAAGCATCGATGGTGCGTCTATATGCGATCAATCGACGATGAGCTCACGACTTGGCGGCCTGTAGGGTCAGCAACAGGTCCTTTCTCAGGTCCAGAACGCGCCAGCAGCTCAGCCACAGGATCGCCGACGAGACTTAGAAAGACAGCGCGATACCGAGTGGAGAAGGGCGTCCCAAGGCAACCCGCAAGTGATTCCTCCATCCCCTGCGCTCGTTCGTCATGGATCGAAGCAGCGTAGGATTCCGAACGCGCTTACGTCTGCTGCTGGCGCTACCGGGCAGGCCACCCCCTTGTCTGCAGCCGCTCAAGTCAACGTTCCCATATCAACACCCCAAAACCGAGCAAGTTACGGTGGCGCTGCGCAACACCCTTACGCTAATGCCGCTCCAGGCGTGGATTATGGAAACGATGAAGCGTATTCCAACCAGCCCTATGGCCGTGCCTCACCTATGGTATCGACCGTGGGTGCTGCACCACCGGCGATCAGTAACGTTCGTGCACGAGGAAACGAGGTCGGTGTGTCACAAGGAGACGAGTATCATGACCAAAACGGCGATCCCCACGAGCCCAAGTCCAGTCTTTGGAGAATCCTCACTTGTCGGTGCGGTTAGACACCCATCCTCGACTTCACTTCTCTCCGTCGTGCTGTTCTGTTACCATGAACTGCATTGTCACGTCGCCGGTCATTTCTTCGTCGTCGAATTTTGATATACCCACTTCACTAGTCGCCTTAATATCCGCTTTCACTTGATGATATGGTTTTTACCAGGACATGGTAATGCTGACGTCCTCAGACATTCAAGATTTTTTTTGCTATCACGGAACCCTGAAGAACACCCTCTTTACGATCTCATTAGCTATGCTTTGCTTGGTAGCAAAATATCTGTTCAAGAAATCCGTTATGTGAAACGTGTACACTCCGAAGTAGTGAAGATGGTAGGAAAGCGAGAATACATCAAGACATGAACCATAGAGCAAACAAGCATTATCTATTGTACAGCTGGTGACTTCTGTGGCTGTTGGTCAGAGACGGTGGACGGGGGCGAAGGTGGCACTACAATTGCGTCATCGATCAGTATACTCATGCAAGAAGGGAGTCCAAAGACCTTGGTCGTTGACTTTATCATGGTCCCGTTGAACCATATCATCGGTCTTCGACAAAGCACCACCTCCCGAGACCGGGGCTTCGAGAGTCACGGAGGAGTCTGGCGCAGGCGGGCTACCGACCATTTTCCCGTTACGACCAAGAGAAGGCGGCGCGCCCGATTTGCCCCTTGACCTCCTTCCGTTCGGTGGTTCGGAGGGACCACGCCTTCGACCGTGTTGCTGGGCCCCAGAATACGTCTGTACACGGCTACTCTGCAGGTCTGCGCGTCTCATCCTGTGGCTGCGCGGCTCCGTCGGTGTGCGCCGACGAGTAGACGGAGAGACACTTTCAGGAGGAGATGGTGTCGGTAAAGGCAGGGTTTCAATGGGAGGATAGTCTGGCTCCTGGTCTTCCATAGTTTGGAATTGGCGGCCAGGGACAACGTTTCGCGTTCGCCATCTCGGATGGGTAGAGAATTCTCGTGGAGTGAAGTTCGACGGACCACTGAGTGGTGGAAATTGCTGATGAAGGGACCCAGTGGAGTTGTACCTCCTTTGGATTTCACCCAGATTTTCGCGGAATACCTCACACTCGCGCTTGTATGTCTCTGCTTCAGCCCGCAGTTGACGGTTCTCTGCTTCCAATCTCATGATACAACTAGACAAGTGCTCGGAAGGTTGGCTGGTGGAAGTATTTCGCGTGAAGTCGATTTTTTTTTGTACACCAATATCCCTATATCGAGGTTTCATGGTAGGGCTGATTACAGTATTGCTGACAGGAGGAACAGGGTCGAGAGAGGGGGGTGGAGTAGCGACATGAGAGGTTGCACTAGTGCTATTTAATTGGAATGTCTGATTGAGTGCATTGGCAAGATTATTATTATTGATGGGTGAGGGTCGGAGTCGGGCTGCGAGAGAGGGGCAACCGCCTTTCGAGGATCGTGGTTGCCTTTCAAGTCGTTTGGCGTAAGGTTCTGCTTCTCGCTGCAGTGAGTGGGTCAGGCTCACCGAGAAGCAGGACCTTGTAACATTCTCTTCTTCCTCTTCGACGATGACCGGCGATCCATCTCTTGCGGAGACGGAGGGAGCGTGTCAACGTCGGGAGATCCAACAGTATCTGGTAACGAAGGGCCCGTGCCTCGCTTTCGCTTTTGTCGTGAAGATGACTGGTTCCTTTCTCTTCTCCCATTGTGCCACTCAGGTTGTGGGATTTCGACACAATCAAACACAAGTCTTGTTCTCAACTGTGACCCGGTCGCGGGCTGAGCATTGGAAAAAGTAACTGGGGTTGATGAGGGGAAATAAGAGAGTTCCATGAAATGGCTTTGGTTCGGTGTTTGTGTGACGGCAAGAATCGAGCTGCGTGGCGGGGAATCAAGGTCCGTCGGGAGATCTGTCAGGTCACTGAGATTTCCCGGATCATCAACCATTGTAGACGATCCCACGATAGGTGGTCGCCCTGCACTCGGAGGCGGTAGGTACTTCGATGTATCACATCGAGTCCCGAGCATTGCAATGCTGCCGAGCCCTTGGACCGTAGTTGACCTATGCGGAGGGGATATTGGGCCAACGACAAGCGGGAGGGGATCGGGGATGGCCGACAAATTGGACTGGCGGGGGGGTTGAACTCTGTTCATGGCCCGTGGTGAAGCAGAACTGGGTGTTTCGAAAGAATCGGTTGCTTGAAGATCAGTGCTCTTTGTCAATCGTGTAGCCGAATTCCTTGATAAAGAGTCGTCCGAAGCGTGGCCATCATACTGATCGTCACCGTTAATGTCGTCGGGCAGCCCGACCAACGTCTTTGCGGGGCTTTTTGCAATCTAGGGATGATGTAGTCGAGAGAAGAGGGGATTCACAGTGGAAACTCACCGGAATCGATGGCGCCTGAACAAATCGATCGTACCATCCATGCTTGGTCACCTCGGGTGCCACGGCTCTGCATGTTGTAAAAGTTTTGGCCAGGTAGACAAGCCTCTGTGAAACATTGGGCCGAGAACCCTCTTCTTCATCCTCAATGACGCGCTGTCGTGCTTCTTCATACTGATGCGAACCACTGCGGTGGGCCTGGTGCCAATTCGCATCCCCGTCATGAAGATCAGAGAGTAGAATGGCATCCACCGAATGGACAGAATCAGAGTCAAGTAGGTGCGTATAGCATCTGGAGCCATGACAAGATTTGCAGTATATGGCCGAGGGGGCAGGGACTGGATGTGACATACGCGCTCGACAACTCCTCGGTGCCTAGAGCGTGTCAAAGCCCACCGTGGAATTGTATGTGGGGAAAATAGGCGTACCTTGGTGTCACACTGTCGTTTTTGGAATAATTTATAAGCAGCCTCGAATATATTCGTGCCACATCCAGAAAGTAGCCGACTTTTCGATAGATGAGCGTAAAGTCACGTATAATGGACACGACTTACACTGGCTCTTCCAACAAGCACCCGTGCGCATTGACGTAGTTGTTGTCAATGTGCTGGATTGCCCTGACCGCATGGTCCCTAATTTCCAGTAGGCCGTTGAAGGGTCGGCACTGAACTGGCTGCATCTCGCCGCAGTGGCACGTCCTGCCTTCTACATAACACAAGGGACAGAGAATAAGGCCGTCGCCAACGGGCAGAACTCCCCCGGAGGCGGCGGAAGAAGATGCGGGAAGACATGAGTCACACTCAAAGAAACTCTGGAATATATCAGCCCCGCAAAAGTCACAGTGGAGATTGTCCGTATGAGGCAGGCCAGATTGCGAAACATGAGGCATCGAGTCGCGAGAAATGGACACCTCTGCAATGAGGATGTCATCGAACAGGCAAACGAGTTGTTTCAGGTTCTCCGCAGGTGCGGTGCTGGAACAGCTTTCAGGGTCTTCCGATAATTCTTGAACGAGTCTGGTGAAATGCTGCAATGCATGAAATATGTTGGACTTGACTTTGTATATTTCTTGTCTGCACACCCTGTGCATGATGGGTCAACATGCATTTGGTTACCGTGTCACCAGAACTCTTACCTGTGGTATATGGGAAGCTCATGCCAGAGCGCTGTCTGCAGACCATTAAGAGACATTCGCGACCACGACGCCTTGATCGTAATTCCACCCTTGTTGACCACTTGATGGCAACTTCTAGGAGGGACGAGAACAAGGTCGCCTAGCTGCTGTTCGGCAACATAGACTTCGAAAGGAGCTTTGGCGAGTTCTTCGATGGTTACGACATGCGTTTCCAGGTCAACTTCTTGTCCCAATTGATGAAAGTATGCGGCGACTCGAGGGGCAGCGGATGACTTTGTCATGAACCAGAATGCAGAACCAGAGTGCTCTGAATAACACATGAGGTTCTGGCCAGAAGATGCACATAGATCTTTATGGAACGGTGTGAATGTGTCCCCTATGCCCATGTAGCACATGAGAGTCTGGACCTTGGCCTGAACTGGTGAGACAGTAAGGAGGGAGAGAGGAATTTGCAACAAACCTCGTCAGGAAGGAACTTGAGGAAATCATTTGAGCCGTGGAATAAAAGATCGTCAGGTATAGCACCCGAGCGCGCAAGCCATTCTGTCCATGCAGGAGGACAATCGCCATCTTTTCCGTAGAGTCGCTCATCCTCTAGAAGAGGCATTAATATTTCGCTCAGCGGACAAAAAGAGGCTTACCGTCTGCGCTCGCATAAGCGGGCGTTGCACGCAGTCTTTTGATGAAGTCATCCATAGTGATCTTGAAGTCCGCCCAATTGTGGACGTTTCGGACGGTTGGGTCTTGATGTTGGAGTCAGAAAGGAGCTCTGAGGAGAGAATGCGACCAACTTTGATCCCCGTTCTTTTTCAGCCAGTCGACGTTGAACAAAGACTTGGGCCACCGTGGATGTCGTGTCCAGCCGTGAATGATCAGGGGGTTTCCGTGCTTTTCGACTTCTTTGATGACGATCTCGACATTGGCGTTTGGGGAAGTGTAGTGGACACGGCCGACGGCGCGGAAGTTGGGAGAGCTGGCGAGGATGGACTGCAGTTCCCAGCCGAGGGTCGAGATAAGGGGGCGATTCGGTGGCATGGGTCGCCGGGGCGGGGCAGACGCTACCAGGTCGGGTCCCTGCGAGGGCGCTCTGGAACCCATCGTCGCAAGAATGAACCAAAGACGGCGACTACGCCCAGAAAGTCATCGACACGTGATCCGTCGCGTCTCTCGCCGCCATCGCCGTCGACGTCGGCCATGTCCGTCTCAGCACCAGACTTTGATTTCTGGGACTTTGTCGCCTGCGCGGTCTGCCGTCTTCCCTTCTCCCCACCCGACAAAGGACCGCCCCCAGCGCCGTTTTGGATCACCGAATGTGGCCATGTCCTCTGCAACTCACACCTTGGTCGGCGCCGACTGCTCTTGTGCTTTGTTTCAGTGTGCTAATTTCTCGAATAGACCCAAATCAGAGCTGCGCAAAATGTGGCGAACAAGCCATACAGCTCGTACCCCTTCAGCGAAATGTATGCAAGCTCCCCTGTCTCGTGCTTCACGCGCTAATTCTACCACTAGATCGATCCACCCATGTCAGATTGGTTTCGATTCTTACCACATGCTATCGACAGCATAGCCAATGCTGTAAAGGTAAATCCCACCGGGTACCGTGACACACACATCACATCTGCCGAGTTCAGTTCCAGCAGGAGTCGCTCGCTGCCCTCGTGCGACATTATCGAAATCAGTGCCAGCAGCTTTCTTTGACGTGCGATCGATTACGAACCGAACGCAGATCACTGAGAAAGTCAGTGCTTTGTTCAATCGATTTGTAAACGATCCCAGTATGCTCTAGGGATGTCGAGACCCTGCAGAGAGAACTTCATCTGTGTGGCAGCAGGGGATTCATCACTGATCAAACCCGAGAGCCTTCAGCGCACCTCAATCAGAACGGGAAGCGGCCCATAGTCGAAATGCGAGGGTGAGTTGGTATAGTCATGCGTGTATGCTGACGCGATGAGCATTGCCTCAGTCAGAACAGCAGTGTCAAGACCAACTCGAGCCCGAGATCCGTGGTGGGTCCCTTGCGCCTTACTCTCCCGCCTGGAGAACACCCCACTTTCAGTCGGCAAGAACAAGAGTATACTATCGACAGACCTGGCAGTAGCCGATTTGCAGAGTATGCTCTTGTCTGACTCTCTCTCCCTCTCTCACACTCTTTCCCTCTCTCCAGGCGATATGGGTATCATGGTCAGGACAAGGCTCGAGTGAGAGGGGCCCAGCCTGCAGACGAACAACAATCAGCGTCCCTGCAGCCACCAAGATTGCCTGACTATGGTTCAATGGCACCGCCGCCTCCACCAAGTGGGGCCAAGCGGTTCAAATCAACAAACCGCCAGATGCTCTTGCACGGTGACCAGCTTGAAAGCATGGAGACGTCAACCTCACGCAACCCTGGACAGCTGCGAATTAGTGAGAACATGGGTCCGCCTGCGACACCTCAGCGACCATTTTCAGTGGCCTTGCGGATGCCGACGAGAGTAATGACCCAGAATGCCACGCTCCAAGGATCCCCGGCTTTGCAAACCAGTCGGTTTGTGCCCACCTCTTCTCACATCCGGACCGCGATGACAACTGCAAGTAATGTCGGCAATGCTTTGGGAGGAAACCGCGTGCCTTTTGTGCCGCAGAGCTCGGACGGGTTGGGTGATGGAAATACATACGTACGATAATCGAGACTCGGGAAGCGCCGACTACGTCGGCAGAAACCTTGCTTGCAAGTAGGGCGGGGTTCACAGTAGGACCCTTTGTTTTAGAACCTCCTCGTGTTCAGCTGCTCGTCTCGCTTCGCTGAGGTGAGTTAGGGGCTGCACTTTCCCACGATTTTTTGGGGGTGACAGAAACCTTCAAACTTCAAACAAGGTGACTGGGAGAATGTGTTCGGATTACGCGGCATGTTCCAGGTTTCTTGCGTTCTTCAAAGCCCTGCAGACCGCACTTAATATAAGGGTACTTATGTGTGTTACGCGGGCCTGTCTTCTGAGGCCGAGGCACAGGTGGAGCAGTGCGAGGCTGTGCTGCTGATGCAACGCCAACCGCTGCGGAAGGGTCAATAATTTGCAACTCGCCTCGCTCATTCCCCCACCACTCCCCTCACTGACTGCAATGGCGTACAGGGATCCCTACGTCGAGCAGCGCGGGCAGTACGACCAGCCGTACACCGACGCACCGGCCTCCAACCCGTATAATAACCCACAACCTCACGAGGCCTACGATCAGAGCGGTTATGATTCCTATCGAGAAGACGCCAACTATGGCCAGTCCACGAACCCCGGAGGACCAGCATTTGCACCTGGTCACCAAAAATCGGAGAGCAACCAATACGACCAAGGGGTGTTTGCGCGAGCTACTACTGGGAAGTGCGTACCTTAATCGGGAACTTCACCGGACAGGGCGCTGAAGTACTGCTGTCACACAGTCGACCCCGCGATCTGAGCCGCTGGCGTTATCAACATCACAGCGGTCTGTGGACCAAGGCACGTTCGTCGCATCACCGTTTTAATATCGAGCTTAATCTTTTTGTAAGGGCGGTCGAGGTGCATGCATCGGGCGGTTCTGCTGCTGTACTCTCATGATCATCGTCTTCTTCATTATTAGCATCTTACTACCTCTTGCTTTGGTAAGCAAATTCTTCTCGAAGTAACCCGACGTGGCTCACGCAATGCACGTGGCTGGTTAGTGGACTCGTCCTCCCAATATTATAGTTGGGAACGTCCAAGCCTCGTCGAATGGAAGCGAAGTGAATTGCATTTCTTCACTTTCACTGCCGACCAACGAGTTTTCTCTATTCCCCAGATCCAGGTTCTGAGCAATGGCGTTCAAATGAATCTCGAGATCCCTATCTAGTATGTACGGCGTTCCGGATTGCTCATAGCCTATCCAGACACTGACAGAACACTAGTGTCAGCAATCCTAATTACTTTAGCGTATCATTTTCCTCGATAAAGGCGAATGTATGCATCTCGAGATATCTCTTTTTCGCTATACTGACTTTAATCAGATTTACTACCCCATCGGCAACACGCGTATTGGACAAGGACAAGAGAATGATGTAACCTTTCACTCTCATTCTAGCACCAATTTCACCTTCCCTTTCTCGATCCAATATACAACCACGATGTCGTCCAGTGCCCAGATCATCGCGGACTTGGCAACAAAGTGTGGCATTGAGGGGGGTACGGTGTCCGACGTCACAGTAGATTACGATATCACGGCAAGTTGAATTCTAGGCGCGGAAGTATGCGGGAGCTGATCGTTTTCTGCTAGCTGGCTTTGCGTGTGCTTTTCTTCACCGTCTCGCCGACGATCAACAATTCTGCCAGTTTCAAGTGCCCTTTGTCGGCATCCGACTTGAAGGTAAACGATTATCTGAAAGGCCACGATGTGACTTTCTTATACTTTTCAGGGTCTGATTTCCGCACTCTCTGGAGGGGGCTGAGTTTAGACACCTCGTTATCCGTTTGTTCGGACTAGTACTTATGCGATGGTGTAAATATCGCATGGACTATACATAAGTAAAACCTTCGTGATACTCGCGTGTTGTGTTGGTTTGGTAACCGGCCACCATCCGAGGCTAAGTTAGGCCTCGACAATCACCTGAAATGCCATCTGAAGGAGAAACATTCCTGCCTAGGATACACTCCGTGTTCTATGCTATATTCGATGTCAAGACAGGCCCAAAAATCGTTTTCCAAGTCCCCGAAGGTCGCATAGCACTGGCTGCACCACCTACCAGTTTGTCAGTGACTTCCTCCCCGAAACCATCCAGCGCCGCATTGGCCGAGGGGGATGAGCAGAAGTTATCCCGCCGATCTAGTTATTCCTTGGTTTCAGGTGGTCAGCGTCCGAGTCCTCTTCGTCACTTGCCATCTCCCCAGCACCGTTCCTCCTCTTCCAGCAGGACTCTCTTTAACTTTAGCGACATATCAAAGTATGTCATCCCCCCCAACCCGCTCTGCGGTCGCCTCGTCATCTGCGCTACGGGGAAGTATCGCATCATAGGACTTCCTGTGTCTCTGGCCGGAAAGTACGAGCGCAACTTCTTTAGGTTCAATCTTTGTTTCGTTTTCGAGCGTTCGGCCAATGTGAGCTGTTACGAACCTATCGTTCGCAAAGTCAGCCGGGTCCTGACGGCTTGTGAAGTCGGTTCTCCTAGGTCTTCTTTGCTTCGATAGTGCATTCTGACAGCGCTGCTTTACAGGAAGAATCGGTGTTCCTTTCGAACCCCCAGATGTCGCTGGCGATGTACGCCATCATCGAGCAACTATACGAAGACTTGAATTCGTATTCTGAGACTTCCATCCCGATCGACGAATTCAATTCCATCGAGTTGAAAATCCTCCCATTCTATCCTAATCCACCATCAGTAAAGGACTGGCATGTGCCTGTGGCGCTCATAAACCTGTCAAAACGCATGGAGGATAACTGGGATCTCACGATGAGAAAAGTAAGTCTATCACGTCCACGCTCAAAACCAAGTTATAGCTACCTATTCAGGTTTGCCAATATATCGATGGGGTGAACCACGTTAGTCGTATTGCGCAACTAGCAGACTGCGATCTCGAACTCACCCGCCAGGCGATTTCGCACCTCTTGTGAGCACTAGTATATCCCCGCCATTCACATCTTCATTTGCGTTGTGAGGTATTACCAGGTCATAATGACAATTGACATATTCCAATATTCAAACATGTACACACTCAGAAAAAACGTCCAGTGGCTTGCAGACGAGTCTCACGTCAAGGACGAGTGTGGCCCCTACGTGACCAAGCCAGGTAAGTGACAGCCACACCTCCATACGCTCGTGCTAAACATGCATCAGAAAAGTCGATCCCCGACTGGCCCAAGCTGCTGCATCTCTACTCTCGGTTGAAACCAGGACGGACTGTGTTCGAGTGGATGGAAAGCCACGAGGTCCACGAGCTCGGTATCGACGTTCGAAGATTCACGAGTTTTGGCGTTATCAAGGTACGACTACGAGATGCGTCGTACTCTGTTTTATAAGCATCCATTGTCAGGGGTTCCTCCGTCGAGTTCACCGCTACCCAGTTTTCATCACAGACTCCCCGTCACCAGGAAATCGTAGGCGCCGACAGAGTTTTTCGTCATCTCCCACACAACTTGGAGCCCAGCGTGTAAACCCCCAGGCAGGCTCTGCAGAATCCTTCAGTCACTTTAGAGGACGGCTCCTCGATACTTCGTTCGCTGCCCCAGTCCACGCTGAAGCTCTCCCTAGTTCAACGACCGGAGAAGCCGATTTGTCCAAGAGCACAACTCGAAGGACCAGCGCAGCGGAGAAGGTATTGGAACAATTACGGTTCAAAACGCTTCAGAGAGACAACTCGAACATGACCATCAATCAATTACCTGTGCCATTGGGATACCCAGAGGAGGCTAGCAATGCTCATGAACGCGTTGCGCGTCCCAGAGTAAACTCGGATGGTCGACGCCAGTCGATATACCAGCAGTCGGAAGCCTCGAGTAGAGACGGTCGTTCCTCGGGGTATGGATTTTCCACTGGTTCTATATCCACCGGGCGCCCGAGACTTTCGCGTTCACCCTCAGCGCTGATGGTTCCGCAACTCCACACATCGTCTTCGCAAGGGTCAGGACAATCGCTGAGCGTGCCGGCACCACCTCCCGAACTGGTGACTTTACTCGACGGCGAACATCACACTGACGAGCTGTCAACAAGGTTCGGGGCAGGGTGGCCATTACTCCAAAAGTGGCTTGCGGTGATCGGGGGCGGAAGAGATGATGGTGATTTCGGCAGAGTATCAATCATTTATCGTTGAGGACGAAGCTCTCTGCTTTGGAATATTAGTGTACTTTTAAGCAAGCGTCCGGTTGACGTTAACATAGCCAACTCCATAACATGAGTAGATCGACTCCTTGCAGGATGGGTCAGATGGGTTTGCGGGTACTATTTTGAACGACGTTCCGAAGAACGTTTTGATATCTCGAAGGAACTGGATCCTGAAGAAAATAATGTAAGCTTCGCTTGACTGTGTGCTAGAGTACTGACGTTCGAGGAGATGCTTCGCCCATTCGACATCGCCCCACGTCTTCGCTGCCTACCACCATCATCAAGAGAACAAGGCTTTGATGCTTCCGGTCGACACAGCCTCCACGTTGTATTTCAGACAATAGAGCACGACTCGCCAAGAGTGCTACATCTTCTGGAGTACCGCCAGGTTTTGCCACAACCTCAGCACAATGTATCGCGGATGTTGTAGACTCTGCGAGTAAAGTTAATGCATAACCCGGGGATCTACATAACAGTCGGTTAAAGAGAAAAGATGATCCCGTTATAGACTCACTTTCCACTTTCGTCGCCCTTGTATACATCGGAGTAGAGATAGATGTCAGGTATGTAGCGATTGAGAATTGAACGACAGGAATCGATCATGCGATTGGAGAATTGAGGGCTAACTCGCACGGCATGTCTTGTATGCCCCAGTCGTGAGCTATCGGACAGTTCTGCACAACCCAGAGAATCCTTACGCGATTCCTCTGATTCGTTTGATTTTGCCTGGCTCAACGAAGCTAAGGGTCTTTACCTGCTTGATGACAGGGCATAGAAAGTGGACTTCGCCACCGCCTTTTGGAGGAGCTCCGCGTTTCTTGATCTGTCGAGAGCATGATTTCAACGCAATACCAACGCGATGCTAAAATGTACGCACCCTCAGTTCGAGACCATCAGAGATCCCGAAGAGCTGAAGGTGAGGAAGGGTCACTGTTCGGATGAGATCAACCTTGGTGGTGTTGAGCGCAGTAGAACTAGCTCGTATGACGTGAGACGCACAGAAAGGTCCTTGTCGTCTGTCGTTATCCCTCGTAACGTGAATTGAAACGGTTTCTTTGAAAAGGGTGCGAACATAACTAGGGGCTCGAGGAAATAGCCCACAGAGCGCGAGAGTGGGCATTCGTGAGTCACCGGTCCGCCAGAGATGATCCCGGGTTTGAACAGGACGGCAGTCCCTAGCGGGGCGATCATTGGGCAGATGAACTTTGGATCTGTGCAGCCCCATACCAGTAACGGAGATTTCTACGACGGTGCCGTTGGTCGCCTTTTCCAATAGTTGCAGGAGGCTTATCTCATAGTCTGGTACGTCCTAAATGTCCAGCAATGACACGCGAGACGAAGCTCCCTGAAACACACCTTGCAGACCGGGGTTCTTATCGTCGGACCTGATCTTGTCAATCCGAGCTGATTTTCCGCTCAGGACAGACAATACCAATCGCTGTCTCAAGTACTGGTGACCGCTGAAACTCAGTACTTGGGCTGCCATGGACTCGGAGTTCAATGCGCAATGCAGGTTGCTTACCTAATGGACATACACTTCGATCGCGAGGAGGTTGGAGTGCAAGACTCGTCACGCCCTTAGTAGAACCGCCGACTCGTGGATCACTTCAAGTTCAAAGTAGACTTTCCATAGACTTCGCTCCATTAATGGCAACCAACGCCCTTCATGTCAACGGATCCGCAACCTCGAGCGACTGGCATAATCGCTACGCCTACATTGACCAAATTTTAGATCAACCAGGTCCACGAACGGACCCATCCTTTTTGGCTGGTGATCAGGTACGACGGCTCACGAAGCCCTCCACATTTCCTGACTCTTACCGATTCCAGGTCAAAGACTTTCTGAGGAACAAGTGCAAAATCCTGGTGATTGGTGCTGGCGGGTTGGGTTGCGAGATCCTAGCCAACCTAGCGCTGACGGGGTTCAAGGATATTCATGTCATCGATATGGACACCATCGATATCAGCAATCTCAATCGTCAGTTCCTGTTCAGGTGCGCCTGTATCCTAGCTTACAACGCGGCGCGGCGTGTTGACGCGCTGGGTAGGCAAGCCGATGTCGGCAAACCCAAAGCCATTGTGGCTGCGGAGTATGTCATGAAGCGAGTTCCAGGTGTCAAGGTCACTCCGTGAGTACATGAATCTTGCAACGACGACTCCTGCTGCATGTCCGACGCAGCTACTTTGGAAAGATTCAAGACAAAGACGATGACTACTATATGCAATTCAATCTCGTCATTTGTGGCCTCGACTCCGTGGAAGCGCGTCGATGGATCAATGCAACGCTCGTTAATCTGGTTGATCCAGAAATCCCAGAGAGTTTGAAACCCCTCATCGACGGTGGCACCGAAGGTTAGCTGTCACGAGCATCCCATGCACTATGATTTGAACTTGTACAACAGGTTTCAAGGGGCAGGCTCGCGTAATTCTTCCGACCGTAACGTCCTGCTACGAGTGCTCCCTAGACATGCTCAACAAACCCACGACATTTCCCGTATGCACGATTGCCAATACGCCACGTCTTCCAGAGCATTGCATCGAATGGGCGTCCGTGCTCGAATGGCCTAGAGTGCACGGAGGTTAGCTTATCCGGCGATCGCATCTATTCTTTGTCTGACCTCGTATCAGAGAAGAAGCTTGACACCGATGATCCCGAACACATCGGTTGGTTATACACCGTCGCGTCTGCACGAGCCAAGGAGTTCAAGATCGAGGGAGTGACTTGGTCACTCACGCAAGGTGTTGTCAAGAACGTGATACCTGCAATAGCATCTACGAACGCCATCATTGCTGGTACGTTCTGAACGTCTTCGATGTCATGTCTCCATTTTGTGACATGATTCTAGCATCGTGTTGTAACGAAGCATTCAAGATCGCAACTAGTTCCGCCGCATATCTTAATAATTACTTCATGCTGATTGGTACCGAGGGGGTATACTCATACACGTTCGAGCACGAGAGGCGTGAGCACTGTCCGGTTTGCGGTGGGGAGGCTTTGGAGATCTCGATAAGTCGAGAGTGGACTGTCGAACAGCTGATCGAGATGTTGACAGAGAAGCAGACGATGTAAGATGTCTTTTTATTTGTTTGCCTCCACATACTAATGACATGAACATACAGTCAAATCAAGAGGCCCTCGCTGTCAACGTCATCGAGACAAATATATTTCCAGGCTCCTCCCCAGCTTGAGGAAGCGACACGACCGAACCTGGAGAGGAAGGTGTCCGAGCTGGTAGAGGAAGGCGGCGAGGTCATCGTCACCGCATCCACGCTGCCGTTCAACCTATCGTTGATCATCACATACACGTAGCACGCGCCGCACAGGGGTTAATTAGTCAGCGTATGTCCTTGTGTATCCGAACCATATGTCGAGGCTTGCTTCGTACTATATCTCGTCGAAACAATGCCCAAGGCCGATCTCAACAAAGCAGGCTGGGAGCAGAGCGAATTTCCCATTCTCTGCGAGACATGTATGTCCGCTTCGCTTTTACATGCCCTGAATTCAGGTTGACGCCACGAACAGGTCTGGGTGCCAATCCCTTCATCCGCATGGTAAGCCGTTCGTTCCCTTGCATGCCACACCGGTTTTCAGCCGACTTCGTCAGTCGAAACAAGAGTTCGGCCGTTCGTGTGGAACCTGCGCACGTCCGTTCACCGTCTTCCGCTGGAATCCCGGTTCAGGTGCACGTTACAAAGCCACCGTCATCTGCCAAACCTGTGCCAAGGTCAAGAACGTCTGTCAGACATGTCTCCTGGATCTCGAGTACGGTCTTCCTACTCAAGTCCGTGACACCGCGTTGGGCGTCCAGAGCGAGGCGCCAACGAGCGACATCAACCGCGAGTACTATGCGCAAAACATGGAAAACAAGGTACTGTCTACTCACGCCGACATCGTTCCGAACACAACCCCAACGTGTCTGAATAGATGGTAGACGGTACCACTTCGATGATGCAAGTGGGCGGTAGGACAAGTTCCGCAGGCAAGGAGATGCTGAAGGGGTTGGCTCGCACGAATCCGTACTACAAGCGTAACCGACCCCACATATGCTCGTTTTTCGTCAAGGGTGAGTGTAAGCGAGGAGTGGAATGCCCGTATAGGTGCGCCACTTTCCCTCCTCATGGAACTCGGGGGAGATTAAGTTGCTGTGCAGACACGAAAAACCAGTAGACAATGAACTCGCTCAGCAAAGCATCAAAGACCGTTACCATGGTCAAGACGACCCCGTTGCACTCAAAATCATGGCGAATCACGCCGTGGCACAAGGGCTTAAGCCTCCTCAAGACCAATCCATCGTACGTCTCCGCCTTACTCTTGCTTCCCGTCATACTCATAATCCTTAGATGTCATTGTTCCTATCGTCACTTCCCGCTTCCGCAACAGAGGCAGCTGTACGGACGCTCGTCGTAAACTCGCTGCCTCAAGTTCCTTCCTCGGATGTGAGGTCGGTGGTTCATGTCGCAAAGTCGAGGTACCCGTCTGCTTCTACACTCGGTACCATCGGCTGACCTCACGAAAGATGTGCATTCGTCAACTTTAAGAATCGAACGTCTGCAGAGCGGGCTGCAGAAGCTTGGTCCCATGGTCTTGATATGGACGGTGAAAGAATATCCATAAGGTGGGGCCGAGGCAAGAACGGCGCTACCGTAGATAATGCATCTGTCAGCTCTACCAAATCGAACACACTACCTGCTGTAACCACCACCGCATAACTGTATATCACTACTTAGTCCCAATGGTTTTGAGAATGGTCTAGTTTTCTATGGACACCAGTGGCAGTTTGACAATCAGATACATACAGAACTGTGAGCAACTTGATCATGCTATGTCTTATTGTTATCTTCGTTCCTAGATTTGTGTAATATTTAGTTCATCCAACTTGGGTATTTCATTTACCAGCTCTCATTTGTCTTCTTCATGGCTCTAGGAAGTAGTTGATTGTCTATTTATATCTATCAAATACTCCTGATACTCTTCTCATTTGCAATGGTGAAACACTAGCAAAAAATGTCCACTTCTTCAAATATTTATTATTGAATAACAGAGATGCACATCCATGGCAATACTTACCCAATACAAGGCTCTTTGAAACAACTTTGAAACCTCACTGAGCAAGTTCTGCTTTTTTTTTCTCACATCGCACAAAGGTGGAATGGTGGTCCTACTGACCCTGTTCATGTGCAGTCCCGCGGAAGAAGGGCAAATGAAGCTAACTAAAGGGAGACTCTTTTCTCATGTGCTTATTCCCAGGGATATCATCTACTGCTGGTTCTGTGTGTCGTGCTCCTCTGCAAGAGGTGTTGTTCGGTTCATGAGTCCTCCAACCAACCAAGACCCGCCAATGACGCCAAGGAGGATGTATAACCCTCTCCTCTCTTCATTGGTCAATGGTCTTGAGTAAGTTCTGGACCCATCCTCTCGAGCCTGTGCAGCTAGATTGCGTGTACCGGGGAACGTGCGATGGACACTGAACGATCTCGGAAGCCCGAGACTCTCCCAAAAGTCTGCCCAAAATCCGACCACGTTATCGATTGGGGGATGATTCGCGTGGATAGGAGTGGACGGTACGTCGCCTTCTTGAAGCTTTTCAAGATTATGTGTCGGCCCTCCGTCGTAATGGGTGACAGATCCGCTGACGACATGCAACTTGGGGGACTCGAGTTCTGACAGATCGTCGGCTTTTGGTCGGGCGGAATTCCAGAAGTCAGGTACGTAGGGCTGTCACAGGTGAATGTCAAATTTGACAAAGAAGATGAATGAGCAAAACATCAGAGATTTAATAAGTCAAAGATGTGGATGGAACTGACAATTTGCACAGGGGGGTTGGGAGGGGGTCGAGAGAGATCAGGTAGTTTGATGGCCCGGAAATTGGGATTTATGGACACCACATCGGGCTGCGCGGGGAGCGGGATGCCAGGGGAGGCGGCCTGCAATGTCTTTTTGCTGTACCCTGTGGTCGCAGCGGATTGGACGGTGCCGGGTGTGTGAACGGTGTTCTTCTCGTGTTCTTGGATTCGGGCAATCAGAGTCGACTTGTTGCCCTTGCTATTGTAGATCGCGGTCAGTACGATATGCTCGAAAAAGGGGAGACAAGACGAACGTACGTGGATAGACCGCGCACTTTCGCCTCCTTGCGAAGCTCGACGACGGTCTCGTTCTCCCATGTGCGGGAAAGAAGGACGGTCGACACAAACAGCCGCCGCTGAGCGGAGTGGGACGGACGCGGGACGCGAACCAAGTGCATGAGTGCGGTCAAGATGGGGCTGGCGTGAGCCACGTGGCACGGGGTGAACCGAAAGAGGCGGTGGCGACGAGCTCGTTGTGGGCGGCGACGACGAGGACATGCGGAACGCGGATGGGATGGGGCATGGCGTGTGCATCTGGACTATTCGAGAATCTGGGCGGTGTCGATGACTCGACTGCCTCGTGTGCGTGCCCCACTATCAAATAATAATCAGCCCGCTCGTCCTCGACATCCACCCTCGTCATGCTCCTCTCCCCCGCGTACGTCCCCGGATGCCCTCCTTTTCTTCCCCTGATCTCTCCCCCGCAGATCCACCAGCGCCAGTCTCCCCTCACAGTCCTTCTGGAACAAGTTCAAGAACAAGAAAAGCGACAAGGACAGCGAGTATCGCGAGAAGCAGTCCCAGATGGCGCTCGCAAGACAGCGTCTGCTCACTCTCGCATACGGCGATATGGAGACCGTCAGAGTCGTCCGTCTCTCCCTTCCTCTGCTCCCTTAGACGCTCACTTTCTTCCCCCAGCTGCCACAAAGCTATCCTGTGAGGACTCTCTCTCCAAGTGCCACATCTCTTGATCCACTGATCCAGAGGTCGTTAGGAACTCGAGGCCGTCGCTAGAGACTGGACGAAGCCTCCCCCAGATGCCATCTTCAGCCTGCGCGTTCCTACCGAGTTTGCCTCTCTCCATGCCTCCGTTCGTCCTTCGTCATCTCGTGCACATCTTCCGCACTGAGTTCATATCTAGCGACTGGTCTCCGGACCGTACATTTACGTGCGTTATCGTCGATCTCTCTGACGCAATGCCGAAGACTTATCTTCCTCGACCGCGTGGTCCAACAAATCCAGTTGACAGGCGAAGATTCGTACCAGATCGCCATCATCGGCGTTCAGGGTCTCCGCGTAGAGATAGTCAGCGACGCTCCTCCCCCGCCCGATGAACCGCCGTGCGTCCTCTGTCTTCCTCTCCGACTCATCGCTGACGATTGTGCAGTCCACCCCCGTAAGTATCTTATACGCCAGCGGGGACCCACTCGATGAAATCGTCCTGCTCCAGCCCTCCGCCCGTCACAGACATGCCCGCTACCTTCAACCTCGAACTCGTTCCAGGGCAGCAGATCGCGCTTGAAACTACAGTTTCCTCCGCAGACGACGTCGACATGGCTCGCATGGAAGACGGCACCATCGTGGATGGTTTGTTCTGGGGAAAACTCAACATCGTCCATTCCGGCGATACCCACACCGTCGATTTCACCGGCACAAGGATGAAAGACCCTGACATCACCCCCGACTTCCTGTTCGATTCTCGTGTCATGACCAAACTGACCACCGCTGCCCGACCGACCTGCGCCAAGTGTCACCTTAGCATTCTCGCCCCTGCTCAACAATATTGCGATGTCATTTTGACCGTGAACCCTCTCTGGTCGCTCTCCTTGGCGTGGCCACCAGCCGAAAACGTAGGAGAAAACAAACACAAATATTTTTTGCGAGTACATCCCGGTGGTGCGCTCGAGCACTTTGAAAGTGAAATGGTTGTAACGTCCTTGTACTACGAAGCGATGTAGGTGATCGTCTGGGCCGTGTGTCCCACTGTCATTGACTTGTCCTCTCCCTCCTAGGCCCGACCAAGCCATGGTCGATCCCAACGAATTTATTGCTCCACGAAACGGCTTCGCGATGTCCTTCCGCGACTTCATATCTCACATGATGAACGTGCTTGACCAGCTCGGAATGTCATTGCACGCACGAACTAACTTTATCAAGTATGTCTTTTCATCTTTCGTCCTGCCGAGTTCTCACCACTCGACTAGTAACAATTTACACGCATTCTCTGGCCACAAGAACATTGCATACCGCTTCCTCTCCCCTACCAAGATCGCCAACGCTATCGATATCTCAGTAACTGCCGATCCTTGCGTCTTCACTCGATTGTTCCTCATCTTCCGCGGTATATCCGATGATGACCTTGGATTGTTTGCCGGAGCTGGTGAGAAGGAAGCCAACTCCATGAACTGGAGAGAAGCCGTTGGGTGGTCCGAGAACTCTAAAGACACTACCCTATTCCGTGTCTTGGAAACTTCTGTCTGGGAGATTGCCTAGACAGAACGGAAGTATTACCCAGAACGCTGGAGCTGCCGGCAGCCCTCCGCCATTCTCCTCTACATCATTCTATCCCACAAACACCGACGGCCCGATATCCTAGAGCATACTAAGCGTTACCCTGCTGTCACGTTTTGTCGTCATTGCTGTCCTTTTCCTTTTCGTGTCATCATTTGCGATTTCAGGTCTCTCGAGCCTCGCGTGGCACTGTTGTTTTCTCGATAATCATGTATGGTTCGATCTCTCTCATCCTCCACCGCATGTATTGACAGTCTTTTCTTATAAGTAATGAATCCTAAGTTCCCGTAGTACTAGTAGTTGTTCCTTTCTTTCATGTGTTCTTTTGGTCGCAGAACGCGTTTTAAGATGACAATAAATTCGCGTTCGAGGATTGCATTGTGTTAACCTATCGTGTCAATGGTGCTTCTCCGTACTTCCAGAGAGTTCTGATGAACTGAGGTGGAAACGGTTATCCATTGTCTGGGGGTCGGTGCTTACTGCGCTACCACAGTAAATCTAAGACGGGTGAGTATGCACATTAGGGTATGGAACGTGTCAAGTACAGACGTAGATCTACAACAGAGTGAGAAATAACAATAACGAGCGTCCATCGACCGTTTATGATGCCAAACGAGTGTTGTAGGTGATTGATCAGGGACTATGTCGGTTCGAATACGTCTAGATTTGATGACGTCTATGAAGTAGACAGGCCGTCGGCGATGGTCAACGAGGAGTGCAACGCCGATCTGACTTGCGGCAGTCCGAGTCGCGTTCGTGAACCAGCAAGAACGCGTTCCCGAACAGCAGGAAATGATTCGCGGACGACCGTCTCCAGGGTCGGCCAGACCACGTCTGAGTCGCCATACAGATCCACGAGACGGGTGGAATACGCTCGCGAGGCGTAATAGTACAGCAACGGCGAGGTCTGCGCGTAATAGTGTTCGAGGCGACGCGCGAACGTCTCCTAGGGTGTGCGGTCAGTCAGGGCCGTGAGGAAACACGAGATTCGCGCACCGGGTTGTCGTCCGTGCGCTTAGTCAATGGCTCGCCCGTCACGTCGTCCAAACCGGGCATCTTGGGAGGGTTGTGGGCTGAGCTGTAGCTACGACCCGACGGAAGGTGGACGAAGCGATTCGAGATCCATTCGAATAGCAGGTCGTCGGACACGTCTACGTTCACGACGAGACTGAGTGGTATGCGGTGTTTCCTGGGAATCAGGTCAGCGCTCGACCACCGCAGCAGGTGCTGCGCAGCTCACGCGAGGAAATCGTCCAGCAGCCTTCCCTGCCGCTGGGTGCGTGGAAATCCATCTAGGATCCAGTTCTACAGATGCACGTGTGAGCGGATAAATGACATGAACATGACGAAGGAATACGTGCATTCTCCTTGAGGGTATCAAGCTTGGTGGTAATCAATTCTAGCATCATCTCGTCCGGCACGAGACCGCCAGTAGCGACAATCCCTTCTGCTTGCCTCCCGACGTCAGTCCTAGGGAGAATCGGTTGTCTCAGAGATGCATGGATGGGAGGGAGAAACACGACTGACCTCTCCACGATGTGTTGACGCAGGAGATCGCCAGTAGATATAGTGACTATATCGTACTTTTTCTGGAGACGCGCAGCGAGGGTGCCCTTGCCACAACACGGTTTTCCGACCAAGAGCATTCGCAGGACGGGCTTATTCTGCGTGGCACTCTTTTCGGATGGGGACGTGTTCATGTAGGGCGGTAGTTCTTTGGACGTATTGTACGGGACGATGCTACAGATGGGTCGCGCAGCATAGCGTAAAGGGAGGCGAGAGAACGAGGTAAAGTTGTTGAGTAGTGCCATCGGTGGGAGGTGGTCTGGATCAGAAGGTGCCAGTATGGAGAATTCAGCAGGCGGCGAGGAAGGTACAAGAAGCGGGCGGAGACAATGGAGGATACGTATGGCTATTATGCCGCATGCCTTGAGGCGGACAAAAGCGCTGAACGACAAGGTGGAAGTCGTGTACGTTAAATAGTCGGCGCCGCCACATGCGGCAAGCTCCCCGCTTCGCCTCGGCCTGGCAGTGCGTGCGTGAATCAATATGCATGCACCGGACATTGATCCCGCTGTCAACGTGGGCAAGGCGTGGTCCTTGTGTAAATTATAACTGTACAGGACTGGACAACCAGGTCATCTACTGGCTTGACAAGAAACGCAAGTGAACCGATCAACAAGCATGCATCCCTCGATTACTCCATACCGCCGGACGACTTCTCAGTGATCGTCTATTCGTCAACACGAACGGATTGCTCAGGCTATATCGTCCTCGACGTGGTAAGCGCTCCCTCAGGCCTGGAAACGACGTCAAGACGACTGCCTCAAGTTTCGGCCAAATCTCGTCCGACGTTTCGCCTTGCAAGGTGACGAGACGGGCAGACTTGGGATTCGACGCATAGTACGAAACAAGAGGCGACGTAGAGGCGTAGAACCGCTCCAAACGGCGTGAAAAGATTTCCTACGCAACGACACTATGTCTCGTGCTCCTAGCGTGAGTAGAGAACAACTCACTGGATGGTCGTCGGGCCTCTTGGCGAGGGGTTCCCCGGTCATGTCGTCGAAACCGTCCACCCTGGGTCGGTTGTAGGACATATTGTACACCCGACCTGAGGGGGGATGCACCCAACGATCAGATATCCGGCCAAGAATAACGTCGTCAGGGACGTCGAGGTTCACGACCAGCGTCAGAGGTATCTTCTGGGCCCTGTAGTAGCGTTGAGTCGGCACGTACGTACGCACGCACACGACAAGGGCCGGGACACGTACTCCAAATGGGTATCGAGGAGTTTACCTTGTCCCAGAGTGCGAGGAAAACCATCTAAGATCCAATGCTTGGGACAGGGTTAATGATCGCCGTGATACTGATTTGAAGCTCGGACGGACAAACAAACCTTGTCGTGAAGTCCGTCGAGTTCGCTGGTGACAACCTTGAGCATGAGTTCGTCAGGAACGAGCCCTCCTTGCGCTACGATCTCTCCAGCCTGGCGGCCAACTTGGGTGCTGTGGCGAGGTGAGGGGCGCCAGGAAGGAATGTGACGGCACTACTGACCCTTCCGCGATGTGTTGGCGCAAGAGGTCGCCGGTGGAAATGGTCATGATGTCGTACTTATGCACGAGTCGGGAAGACAGCGTGCCCTTGCCGGCGCCCGGTTTGCCGAACATGAGCATGCGTAGCATTTGACCACTGCTGGAGTCGTCCACGCCAGCGCGAAGACCATGGAGAGAGAAGGGCAACGCCTTGCCTGAGGAGGCCGAGTTCGCTATGGCGCGCGCGCCGGTGGGGACTGCACGGACAGCGAACTTGGCGAGGGAAAGAGGGAACATGCAAAACGGGGACACAGAAGAGATTATATACCAAATGCCAATTATTGCCGGTATCGGACGATGTTCTCGCGGCGACGGCCGCTGTAATTACCTGGCCCAGACCCTGACGGAACCGAGCGTCCGACTCGGAGTCCTTGTCGGACTCTTGTAGTCCCTTCGTCGCCCCGCAGCACCACGTCCTCCACGTCACCGTCCCAGCGAACCCTCGCCCTGTCCTGATTTGCGTTCTTCACATCGCGTCGTAGAGTCTCCTTGGTATGCTTCGCCGCCGCCGTCGCACCCGACTCCGCTCTGCTCCGCACCGAAAGCCGACGGCGCGAGGTAGCTCCAATATTGTCGAGTTCGAGCCCCGGCCCATCGCTTGGGGCGGCACGCGTACAGCCAGACTCGTCTTCAGCCAGCCCCTCGCTTGCGTGTCCGTTCATCCTCGTCTTCAAATACCATGATCGACGTTCTCGTCTGCGTAGGTGTGTCATGCGTTTCGCCCTCTCTTCAGGCTTTTGAAGCCTTCCGAATAGTCCTGGGAACAGGTCAGAACGAGGCGCCTACGACGAACAGAGACGACCTGGGAGCCTGTCCTATCTCTATATGAACGCGTCGCACTGATTTCTGGATTGGAACCCTCATGCACATGGCCTATATGTCTGTTTCGGTCCAGGTCGGAACACTTGGCGTTCTATTCGGAAGGACCGTCTTTACTCCTCGGATCTTCCAGCCACTGCTTGTTTGTCACGCGGGTCAGATTTCTGACTGGGATACCCCCGTGCCATCGATTTTTAATGACGTGTAAACACCGTCCTGGTTTCAAGTATCCCGACATTTGGCGCATTTCTTATTTCTGCGTGACAGTGCAGGGGGGTTTCCTCAGGCGGTTTTGCCTCATAGATCACGATCTCCGGCGCGCACACAAGGAGAAAGTTAACCTTGTACAGGATTCCGACCCCCGTCACAAACGGCCGCTCAGAAGCAGCACAACTGAAACGAAACCGAGAGCGCGGTGGGTATGCATAAGGAATTCCGAGGCCAAATGAGAAAGGGTCAAAGGCTCGTGTGATAGCACATGTCCCCCTGATGCTCGGACCTTGGAGAAGTGGCACACGACTGCGTCCTTGGAAACCCAAACCGACAGTCCCCAGACGTGGGCCCAAAGAACCTCGGATGGAAATAATGCCCCATGTTGTCGACGTTGAACTCTAAACGGCTTACGTGACTAATATAACTCGGTGGACGATTCCGCACCAGTTCACGAACCGGCAACTAGCCCATCGATAGGCAGCGCCTCCAGATCAGTCTACGGCTTTATTGGATCGGTCCCCACGTCGCGGATAGGTAGGTACTTAGACGAGGCACGCCCGTCCGAAAGTGTCTCATGCCCAAAATAACTCGCGCTACCCAAGCATGCGCGTCGTGTGGTCGACGGCCTTCGTGCGGGGAAAGGGCCTGACAGTTTATGCACCCCCAAGGCGCGGCTCTGAACCTTTCCTGGACCAACCGATGAGCTCCCTCATCTCTTTGACGCCGACGACGCCCCTAACGTTCTTTGTAGGGTCGAGTGCTACGCAAACGGCTTCTGCGACATGCTCGACGTGGATGGGCGGAATCGTGAGCGCGTTGGCGATCGAATGGAGGGGGGAGGAGAGCGGCGAACCATGAGAAGCCGGGAAGGCGTTACCGATGGCTCGAAGCAAGGAAGACGGGGTGGGTAGGTCCTTGGGAACGCTTGCATGTACGGACGCTGATAGGTCGATCAACGCGGCAAGAGGGGACGTCAAAGGTCTGTGATGCGCATGGTACACGAGGCCTTGATGGAAAACGTCGCAACCACGTTGTCGGTTGTCACCAAGAGTACGACTTACTTGGACGAATGAAGACACAAGAATGATTCGGGTCGTCGCGAAGGAGATGGTTTATTCTTTGCTCCGCTTCGCGTTTGGTCTCGATATATCTCGCGGGTATCAGGAGTCGGGAAATATCTTCGGCCGATATGTAGATGAATGGGCGGACATGGGTGACCTCAGGGTCAGGTTTACTGGATTTGAACGCTTCACAGACTCGAAGTGCTGAGTGCGCCAAATTCATATTGGAGCGGCGTCTGTGTAGGGCAGTTCTGGAAAGGACGCACCGGAATCTCGATTGATCACTTCATAGCTATGCCTTTGTGGCTTTTCGTCCAGTGGGTTGCCGTGTCCGCCCGCAATAGCCCCGACGAGGCTGATGACATCGCCATGTGCCAACGCAGACTTGTATTTTCCGTCTTCGAGAAGGGTTCCGAGCGTATGGACGACGGCGCCGACTTTCGGAAGGACGTCCGAGTAGGTTTCAGGAAGGAGAGCGTCGGCCTTGCGCCATTCGACCTGGCAACCACCAGTCAGCACGTGAACTGCTGGACTCATTGATGGCGACACAGACGTTGGCGACCCAAGCCGGGGTGTGCCCTTTCGGTGTCCTGTAAGGTTTTCCGGTGGAGCTGCCACAGCATTGAGCTGCCGAAGGAACGACGGGCTGAGGAACGTATGTACCTGATGCTGGTTACTTGGATGCCGCGCGCCAGGGCGGCCTTGCATACGGCAGAGCCTGATGGCGACGATTGATTGATGAGGGCAAGGGACCAGGAGTGACGACTTGCCAATGAACCCGTTTCCACCGACGACGAGGATCTTTCGTGCCAATGGTTGCATGGAGAGGTCGGATGCTATTTACGCGAGACGAGAGGTCTTTGGGAAATGCGAGTGTATATTGAGATACAATAACTTAGTACAACAGTGCACTCCGTTGTCAACTATCGAGACTAGCGACCATCGATCGGCGGCCGACGAGAGTGGAGTAAGGAATGATACGACTATGCCGGATAGCGGAAAAAATAAATAGGCGCAAGGGCGTCGTCTAACCTTTTTGGAGATGAAGGAATGCAATTCCAGTTGAAAAAGAGCGAGAACAATCAAGTCTAATGGGGATCTATCGCCGCCAGGGGTGCGATGGAGGACTAGCCTCGGAAACGACACTAAACGAATTGCCAAGAGACTGAGTGAGATGTGAGCAACGAGGTACATGATGAAAATAGGGATGAAGATACTGACTGCTGAATTCGCCGACGCCGAGGTTGGGTTCGAGGGCAGTGAAAGCGCCCACGGAGAGGTCGATCGAGTTCGAGTTTTTGCAAGTGGGACAGTCGTCAGCGACTGCGACGGTGACGGTCTTGCCGTTTGCCAAGTTCGTGATCTGGACTTTGCGTCCACAGAGGGGGGAACCAGGGCCAGACGTGCCAAAGCGAGCCTGATCTGTGGGAGAGGATGAGGGAGAGGAGGACGGAGAGGAGGAAAAGACGTGCCCATTGCACATATCAAGGCGCTGTCAGGGTTGACCGAGCCGCAGGCACCGGGGGTTCCACCCTGGTAAAAGAAGGTCGCGCTACGGGGAGCGATGAGGGGGGAGGGAGAGGAAGGAGAGAAAGACGGGCTTACACTCCATCTGTGAAGGGACCGTTTGAACCGCTGGTGAGGGCGGACGCAGGGGATGGAGAAGATGCAGCGGGACTGGTGAAGGACGGAACAGAGGAAGAAGGGGCCGGAGCGAACGAGGGGGCGGAGGAGGGAGGGGCAGAGGCGGGAGGGGCGGAGGAGGGAGGGCTGGGCTGGGCAGCCGGGGTCAGAGAGGGCACCGGGCCGGAAGAGAAAGAGCAGTTAGCAGAATGCGAGTGGTGGTGACGAGGAGCCGAAAGAGAGGACGGCACAGGCCCAGCGAGGGAGAGGACTGCAAAGAGAGCGACGATGAGACAGGAATACATGACGACCGACGGTTGGACTCACTCTCGCACCGACCGCGTCTTTATACATAGCATCGTTGGTGACCATCGCGAGGCCCACTCCTCGTGGCAGTGCATGTTCTTGTTGTTGTCCGTTCTATCCCCGGCAATTTCCGGTCGTTCACACCCTCGCCCTCATCAATCATGTGTACGTCCGCCCTGCCCTGCCCTGTCCTGCCCTGCCCCGTCGCTGACCCCCTCGACAGCCGAGTTCGCCCAGAACCCGTTCGCATCGTCCCACTCCCTCGACACGAACCCTTTCGACGACACCACAAAGGACAATTC